>OMKY01172860.1:0-10850 GCA_900302395.1 Bregmaceros cantori
ATATATATATATATATATATATATATATATATATATATATATATATATATATATATATATATATATATATATATTTGTATTTTAGTTTGCTCAGTAGGATTTCATCTTACTAGGACAAACAACATAAGGCAACTAGAGTGAGTTTTAAATCTGACGGGTGAGAACATTTTTGTGCTTACCCACACAGATTGAGCAAGAGGATGAAAATGAAGAAAAAAAATCAGACTTTATAAATCATCCAAAGAAATGCCAAACCCTCTTAAAATTCCTTCCACCAAGTGAAGCTAATTTTCTCAATTTTCCACACCTTCATCCCAATCCCCACTCACTTTGTTCCCAGTTGCTTTTGGTGTTTCTACTCCATTGTTTTCCATTAATATGAATGACTATGACCTGGGTCCACCTCCAGTTGATTAACTCATGCCCAGTGTTGCCACAGTCAAAAAGTAAAAAGTAATCCAACTACGGATTACTGACTGCTCCTTAAAGTAGGGTGGGCCACTGCCTAATGTGGGACACCTATGGTCCAGAGGCTGTGGCTTCTCCCTAAACTAATGAAACTATGGTAAAAGCAAACTAGGGCAATGTGTCTCACATTAAGTTCAACTATTCAACAGTACATTTCACTGTTCCACCTTAGGCAACCGACTGTCCACATTAGGAAGCTGCAAGAAAGGACCCACATTAGGACAATCCACCCTAACTAAGTTAGATTACCGACTACTTGACACCATTATTTGAATCAATAAATTGTTTTAGTACTAAACTTAAGGTAAATGAGGAGTATTATGAAACAAAGTAACTGAGGGTTTTTTTGGTGAGTAACTTTAATCTTTAATCTAATACTGCTTTTGTAACCGGCTTACATCAAATAATTCATACTGTATTAAACTGTAACTACACAGAAACTTAGTTAATGATATAGCTGCTGACACGAATCACCTTCAACAATTAGAATTTACCATAAAAGAGGAAGCACTCTGATTGCTGTTTTTTAAGTCTTCTATGTCAACCAAAACCATTAGATTTTTCCCAGGGGGTTCTTCAAGACAAATGTGGCGATCATATGGCGAGATTCAGAAACAGGCGTAGTAACTTTGTGCTGACAACCTACCTGGACATAGATAAGCCAGAGTGATATTAAAAATTAAATCCTAATTTTTAATGATGGAATCTTGATGTTTTTCTAACCGTAGCCCAATTCAGAACTAACCAAACATATGGAGAACTAGTGTGGTGGTTCGTTTATATCAATCTTTTAGTTTTGTCAGCAGTTGATAGTTCCCATTGAAGAAACCAACGCACAGACGGCACAGTAGAAGTCATAATTCACACTCAAATCATGCTCTGTACTCAAATGCTTACTGAAGTAACCACTGCTCCGATTACTTAGCGATGGAAGACAAGTCACAGGTCACGTAGAAAGGTAAGAACTCCGCAGACTGACATCACTCAAACCAATAATCAAAAGCAGATCTCTAAAAAAAACACTATGGTCATATAAATTGGTCTCAAATCGGGCCAACAAAACTGCCTCGAGGAATTAGAAGAGGTTAAAGAAGCAAATGCAAACAAACCAAACAATGGCGTGATAATGTCTACAACTGATTAGGATTCGGCCTACCAACCCTAAACAACAATTAGTCGATTAATCGCTGACTAATCGATTATGAGATGCATTGACAACTAATGTAATAATCGATAATCTGCAAAGAGTTGAATCAATGTCATTGTCGGCAGTACTCATATGAAAACATTAAATATGAAACATTAAACGGACATACAATTGATTAAAAAACACTTGAATATGAAGAAAATCATAACAATATTATGTATAAATTACATGAGTTTGTGTCGGAAGAAGTAACTTAATCTTTTTGATCAAATTTCTTTTATTAAGGAAATAACATAAAAAGAGCCAAATTTGACTAGATTTCAAGTTGACAAGATTAATTTCTCGTAATTGTAGCTCGCTGTGAGAATTTGAAATATTTTTAAAAGAAAAAATTATCCAACCAATTAGTCGACTAATCGGTTCAATAATCGGCAACTAATCGACTATTAATATAATCGTTAGTTGCAGCCCTAATCAACACTGACCCGTGTTGGTGCACATTCTGCTACAAGCGGAGATAGTAAAAGATGATGATAATGTGATGGTTGTTATTGAAACGGTGCCCGTAATGGAGTCAATATTTTGGCTACTCTCGCCAACTCTGTGTGTGTGTGTCTAGTAAGCCGACCTGCTATTGCAGACACAAGGTCAGAGCTCAAATAAGTCGCCAGAGAAATGTGCACCAGTGGCAGACGCCAACAAAACATGCGCACACACGAACACGCCCCCTTTTTTGCGCACACGTGCGCACACACATATGTGGAGCAGGTGCTGGAGTTCATTGACCCGTGTTCCTGGCGTGTTCCCAGGAGTCATGCTGTCGACAATACTCAGAGAGCAGGTCAACTGCTCCTCCACTAGGAGAGGAAACCAGGCTGCACTGGCCCCTATCCTGTTACCAGGACACCCAGGGCACTGCCGTTGCCTCAGGTTATGCAGACATGGGAAAACTGCGGCCCACTGGCCATATACGGCCCGTTAGGCTTTTTAATGCAGCCCACCAAATTATCTGAAAAAAAATCCCTCGAGGGCGCGGTGGCAGAGTGGTTATAGAGTGCGACCTCCAGACCACAGGTCGAGCAGTGCCGCGGGTTCTAAACCTCTCTCCGGCTTTTCTGCAATGTCTCCCCCCGACTCTTCATCCCAGTTTCCGATTTAATCCCATCACTTTCTCTCATGAATGAAAAACCAACAACCAAAACTAAAAGCACTCAGAGATTGCAAACCTGCGCCATAGTGGTACAAAAATATAGTGCTGTTAGTGTTAGCAGTATGAGTGGCAACCCATTATCAATGCAAGTGTTCGTAGAGTAGCGCAATTGCGATTGACGCCACCGGCGAACATGCCAACTACGCTTCCCAGCGGCCCCTGGACTCGGAAGCCTAGTCACGTGACTGCACAGCAATCTATCAGTAAGTTGGTGATTAAGTATGATTATGTTACTTATAGCCTCCAGAAATGCACCACAATTTAACACTTCTTTCTTTTGTCATTTCCAACAACTATGCAAAATTTCATCCAGATCCGTGCACAACTTTTTCAGTTATCAAGGGGACAAAACAACACGACTAAAAATATAACCTGCTTCGCGGCTACGCCCTGGCACAGGTAATTTAAAAGTTGTGCGGTGGCAGAGTGGTTATAGAGCACGTCCTCCCTCTCGAGCAGCGCCACGGGTTCTAATCCCCTCTCCGGCTTTCCTGCAATGTCTCCCCCTGACTCTTCATCCCAGTTTCACATTTAATCCCATCACTTTCTCTCAATACAACAATGACAAACGGCACTTGTGCCCAAAAAATAAACAAAAAAAAAATCCCTTTTTCCTCCAATAGATGGCGTGCTGGTATAGGATTGGACATGAAAGCCCTTTCCCCATTTGTAGTAGGGGTGCACCGATCATGTTTTTTTGCTCCCGATCAGATCCCGATCCTTTCATTTTAAGGATCGGCCGATCCCGATCTTCGGTACCGAGTCTTGATTCCCGATACAGAGTCCTGATCCTGCAAAAAATTCTAGTACCCAACCTATTTGGCACAATTTCAGTAATGAACAATCATTTGGCATGCTCCCCGACTTATTTACGGGTCCTGATTGGACAAAATCATGAGTTCCGATCTTGGAAAAAAAGTCTGATCTGAGGATTGGATCGGTGCACCACTAATTTGTAGTTTATCAGTTATTGATTTATCATTGACTTCCCTTGTGCCACAAATTCAGTCACATCTCTCCGATCCAGAAGTGCGTTTCATTATCACGGGGAAAAAATGGCAGTGTCTAAGCTACTATTGGAACAACAATGGGGACAGTAATATGATGCCTACAAGTTTTATCATTGCATGAGCTATTCCATTCACTGTTTTATTCTTTAACAATATGTATCAAATATTTATCATCTTCTTTATACAGACTTTATTACTCGCTATATTTTTTATATAGTATATTCAGTGGTTATATTGTAATTGCTTCTGAGGCAGCTGCTGCGTGGGAGCGTCTCGGAAGGACACTTCATTGTGTTGTCGACAGTGACAATAAAACGTAATCATTTGTGCTGCCAAAATGGATATGGAAACTGAATATTCATACTCAAATACGTTTGCTGATCACAGCCAAGTCCCAGGACACCAATTTTGCCTCCATGCGTGCACTCTCTCTGCGTTCAGCGGTACTTTTCGAGACTAGCTCAGCCCCATGGTTCCAAAAAGGGGTGAATCGACTGATAGAATGACTATTAATCGAATCATGCATTAACCAAATTCTTACAGTCCTACTTCCAACCAGGCTGCACAGTGCAGACATCAATTAATCAGCACTTTATTTGCTAGCTGGTAATTTTGCCAAAATATTCAAGGGGTAGTCTGTACAAGCTATGTCAAATCTTTTAACAGAAAAACAAAATCTCCAAAAACATGTTTCTCGCAAGCTCAGAACTTTGATGACAACTCTTCACAACTTTGGCAATGAGTGAGTTTTTTTTTTTTTTTTTAGATATTCATAAGACATTCGTGAATGGGTTAATGATGAATGCATGATGATTTAATGATAACAAAATAGCCCGATGCCACAGTTAAAACATGCATTGAATGAAAACCATCGAGCTGTATGTATGCTTCCGGGCAGTCGGAGCGCCCTGATCCCGTGGGGAAAATGATACATCACACATATATGTACAAGTACAGTGAAAAATGTTCCTCAACATTTAACCCATCCCATATACAGCAAAATATATATATAAACATTTGAGGGGGAACCAAAAGATGAAACAATGAATCACTGGACATTGATCGATTCTCAAATTATATCACAATTCAGAATTTGATTATCATCAATTACTCGGTTTCAGGTCTACAAAAGACCCATTCACGAGGACAGTTTATGAGGTGAGGACGACAAAGTGTTTCTGGTTTCCCGTCAAAAATGCATTTCTTTTCTGTTGGCAAGTTGCAGTCCTGCTCTCGGCCACTCGTTTTGCTGTCTGCTGCCCTGATTTCCATTTTCTGTTGTGTGCGCAGAATATGAGCGAGTGCAGACAGAGGCAACCCACCTTCTCTCCAGAGGCTCCAGTCAGCACAAACGTGGAGAAAACGGGCATGGAGTACTTGGTGTGGGCGGGCCAGCACTCCATGGTGGCTCCCATGGGCAGACAAAACAGGGGCACGGACACCGGCAGTGGGAACGACTCATAGTCCTCCTCAGGGTAGCGGCTGAAAAGTCCTGTGTGAATAATCACAATCACAACACTTTCATCAAATTTCACAGTATCTGCTTGTAGCAGAATGTGCACGAAAATGGGTCCTTCTCCTGAGGCACCGATCCAGTGTTGTCACGTCATTGTTTGGGTTGTATGCCTCTGCTTCCACTAATCCCTCGAGGCTCACACTTTGCATGACCATAGAGTTTTAGATGTATGTTCTTTGATTAATACAATGAATATTTGGTACCAATCTTTTTAAACTATATAACTTATAAGCAGGCTAGCAAAATCCTAATCATTCATGGTGCTACTAGTGATATGCTAAATGATTCCACACCTCAACTTCATGCCACAATCAGTCATAAATAAACAATAAAGGGAAATCTGATTTGACGATTTCGGTAATTTTTTGGGCACAAGCAACGTTTTTCATTCTTTTATTGAGAGATAGCGACAGGTTTAGCTGGGAAACTGGGATGAAGAGTCGCGCGCTCAATAACCACTCTGCCACCGCGCCCCCCCCTCAGTATGTAATATTCTGAGAAAATAACATTGACAACAAAACAAATATATATAACAACATCACGATAAACAATGCTGCTAGTTCACTGGCCACAACAAAAGTCCAGCTGTTGCACCTATATAGAATACTGTACATTCTTGCAAGAGAGGAGAGAAGAGAACCATTATGTTGCTAGTTGGGACAATTGACATACCCACTGCAGTAACATTTAACAACTGTGGAATCGATGCAGCATTAAAAGTGCCCCGGCCTTGTTAAAAGCAATCACATCATTTCAGATGCCTTGCTAAATCCCCCGCACTACGTCACTGGCTCTGTCGTTGACATTTCCATCTGTATCCTACGTTAAATTAAGCGCTACCATGGTGTCTGCTTGCAGGCTGTGAAGCTGCAGGCTGAGATTTTTCTATGCTCCTGTCGTTTAAAAGTATCAGAAATCATTGTTGTTCCTATTATTACTTATTTTATTATGTTATATTATTACACTTTTAATGTATTTGTGTTTTCTTTGTTGGTCTTCCCCTTTATTTTATTTTTTTTATTTTCTTGTTTGATATGTCAATGAAAAGAAAAACATTGTAGGAAGGCGCAGTGGCAGAGTGGTTATAGATCACGGCCCCCCAGACCATAGGTCGAGCAGTGATACGGGTTCTAGTCCCCATTTAAAACAAAAATAAATTTTTAATGTGTTTGAATCATGTGAATGGAGACGGCCTAGTCTGTCCACTCAGATCTTGAGTGACAACAACGTGTTTAGATGGCAGAAGGACTGAACGATTTTTCATGGAAAGTCTTTTATCTTTTTTTTAAATCTTATGTATTATCTTGAAATCTCAATTTTCAATTTGATGGTGAATTCTTGAAGAACAGGAAAAAAATAAAAGTTTCTCAAGAGAGTTTCCTCATTCAAAATATTTTCTTTTCGTTTTAAACTTGGCAAATGGTGCACCTATTTGGAATGAGGTGCTGGTAACATTTGTCTTAGGAATAAAAATATTTAATATTTATCCTGTTAATCCCAAAAACAAAAAAAATAACAATTACAAACTATGATTTGATTTCTCTTTGTTTATATTGAAAAAAAGTGTGTATATGTATATTTTTTATTTATTTTTCATCCCCAATTGAATAACTGTGCAGGTCTAGCTGGCAGTACTGTATACAACTCTGGAAACACATGTTGGTGTTGTGCGTCTGTCGGATTCCTTTGGCCAGTGCGTGTTTCCATGGGGCAAAAGCCCTGACGATGACACCTTAATTCAGCGTGCTCCAGCAGGCCTGGACACGCTGCACAGGGCTGAAGAGAGGTAGGGTAGGGGCAGGAGGAATCCCTTGCATTGCTGGTGTATTGCTAAGTCCCCAGATGAGGAGGACAATATGTGGATAATGTATTAGAAGATGAACAGTTAAAAAATAAAAAAATAATAATGAAATAATCATCATCATCATCATAATAATCATAATAACCATAATAATCATAATAATCATGTGTTGTACTGTGCAGATACTTGGTAGCTGCATGAATACAATAAAAATTAACTAAAGTAACTAAAGGAATAAACTATTAATATCAGTAGGCAGTCATCAGTAGTTGGATTATTTTTAACAGGTAACTGTGGCAAACATTCATATAAATCACTAGAATCCACCTATATGCATTTGTGGATAGTGTGGTGGGTGAATGTGTACATCATTTCCTATTTGGCATTATCAAAGTCACCAGCTACCACGAAAGGCTCTCAACCACGACCACTTGGGATCAGTTTGGGGTTCGATGTCTTACCCAATCATGGAGACTGTCGAAACCGGTCGAACCATCGACATTTCGGTGTTCAACTCTTTGACTAAACAACATTCAAGTAAACACATATATAATAATGAGTTACTCTATTTTTGGCATTTTAAAGCATTAGAAAAAGTCATTTAAAATAAGTAAACGCATTATTGGATAGGGTGGATTGCCCTAATGTGGACCATTTTTTGCAACTTCCTAAAAGTAGTGAACAGTGAGACAGTGAAATGTATTGTTGAACAGTTGAACTTAGTTTTAGACATATCATATTATATCACAGATTGCTTTTACAATTGTTTCACTGGCATTCATTAGTTTAGGGAGGAGCCACAGCCACTGGAGCTTAGGTGTCCCACATTAGGGCATTCCAGCCCTATGCATCAACTACTGGTTTTGCTCACATTATAAAGCTAACTGTATTGTAAAGTGTTAACAAAACTTGAAAAAAAAGAACATATTCACTTAATTCCCATCAAAGGAAACAGAGGTAAAAACAGATGGTGTTGTTGTGACCAGCTTGGCGTCAAAGACCAGAGTTTTATGACTTCAGCCAAAGGGGAAGCAGATTTCACACCTGTCTTAATTGGTAATGGTTCTGTGTGGTCCTGTTGAGGGTCAACAGATCAGCGCCAGATGTTTTGCCACCGTTTGCGTTTCCGGCCTCAACTTGAATAACCAAGTTACTCAACAAGCTTTGAATTTGGAAATCTGTTAAAACTGTGAAATTGTGTTAAACACTTGAAAATTAGGAATTTCTTGAGTCAAAATATTTCATTTTTCTTTTGCCTGACATAGTTCTGTCTCTATTTTATGCATTGTGTCCCTATTTGGAATGAAGTGTAGAGGACCGACCCTGACTAGTATAATTTTATAAATGTATGATTAAGTTATCTAGTGTTGCGATAATAAAGTGCTCAATATATTAGCAAAAAACAATGTGACACTTTTTGTCATAGTCATCAAAGAAAGTAAGACTTTCTAAAAAGTGATTAAAAAAGTGATGAAAAATAAAGAATTGCCTAGTATTCCTGGACACAATGGGTGTGTCACGAAATCGCTTCCTATCCCCCAGTATAGTATTTGGGGCGCACGCCATTTTTTAGGGGTTTCCGAATTCTCCATGTACCCTATATAGTGCACTGAAAGTATCCCACAATGCACCACAAAAAGTAGTGAGCATCAAATGTAACCTAGACGAAGCAGTATAACCCATATTAATGCATTGCGAAAAAATGACCTAAACTACAAAAAATGGTGCGTTGGGAGTAAATAGCGACGGACTGCGGCAAATCATTATAAATGTAAGTTATTTTGACTTTTTCTGTGATTGTTGAATTTTATATTTTTTTATAATTATATTTCATCATAATTTTGACGGCAACAACAATAGTGTCCAAAATATCGGCCGTTGCTGTCACTATAAGTGAGTGCACTATATGGGGCGGTAGGGAGTAGGGGGTAGGGAGTACGGGATAGGCAGCGATTTCAGACACAGCCATAGTCATAAGTGGGTGATACAATGGTGGGAAAGCTGGGAAGTTATAAAAAGTGTGTATGGGAGAGGGGGTGGAAGAGAGGGGGAGAGAGAGTGTATGAGAGAGAGCACAAAAGGCAAAGGGTAGACTTGCATACCTGCTTTGTAGGCAAATACTAGGCAGTAGGGCTGCATCTAACGATTATTTCGTTAAACGATTAATCGGCCATTTTTACTGGCGATTAATCGATTAATCAGTTTATTATTCCTTTGAAATTGTAAGTGTTAATTATTATAATCATGAAACATTAATTATTATTAAAAGTTTGCAATATTAATATCAATTTCATTTGCTGTTTCACTATCTCCGATTATAGCTAACATGACACTGGGAATGGTGACTCGCATTAGGAACAACATATATTCTACATGTTTGAGCGGAGAATGGGCCATACAAGAAAGCGATTAATCATTGTCGATTAATCGATTATCAAATTTGTTGGCGATTATTTCAATAATCGATTATCATCGATTAATCAGTTGCAGCTCTACTAGGAAGACATACATCAGAGAGTACCAAGATATCAGTAATCAGTATAAATACTGATTACAAACTACTCTTCTTAAAAAGTAACTAAATTAGATTACAGATTTATACAACTGTATTTCAAAAGTAACTAAGCTGATTGCTTTAGCTATTTCTAGTTACTTTTCATCAGAAGTTGAAGCTTCCAAGTGGCAACACTAAAAGGAAAGTAGTTCTACCAATAGTCACCATATTGGAAGTGGGGTTTATGAATATTAAGCACATGAATGATGGATGTACAAACTTGCACTCACTTGTTTCATTATAGAACTTGAGGAAAATGATGAGTGTTAAGAAACTAAGAAGAACTAAAAAGTAATTGAAGGGGGCATGTGGTGGCGTGGAGTGGTTAGAGAGCGCGTCCCCCAGGCCACAGGCCGAGCAGTGCCGTCGGTTCAAGTCTCCGGCTTTTCTGCAATGTCTCCCCCGACTCTTCATCCCAGTTTCGGATTTAATCCTGTCACTATCTCTCTCAATAAAGAATGACAAACCGTGCTTGTGCCCAAAAAAGAACTATAAAGAAAGGAATTGATGATTGCTTTGAAAAAAGTAATTTGTTGGATTATTACTAAAAATGGATAATATCAGTCATTTATTTAGTGTAATTTAGTCACGGGCATCGCTGATACACACATGATCTCGCTGAGACCAGAAGTGGCTGGTGCTCCTCTCTGCATTCAGTAGTGAAACAGCGAGTGGAAAGAAGCTATAGATGTGCGTGTGAGCCTTCGTGAAAATCCCCTCAAATGCATCAGACCACAACTGTTGAGCAACAGATTCATGTTTGTTGTTGAAACATACTGTAGCGTAACCACAATTGTCATTTGTTGAGCATTGTTTTTAATACAGAACTGCTGGACACAAAGCCAAAAGTGGGCGATACAATGGTGGGGAACATGAGAATTTATGACAAGTGTGTTTGGGAGAGGGGGAAGGAGGTGAAAGAGAGAGAGTGAGAGAGGAAGATAGGGTGAGACAGAGAGAGGGAGGGGGAAAAGAGAGATGGGGAGGAGAGAGAGAAGGGGAGAGAGAAAGAGAGACAGGGGGATGGGGAGAGAGAAAGAAAAATAGAGAGAGAGAGAGAGAGAGAGAGAGAGAGAGGGGGAGGGAGAGGGAGGGTGGGAGAGGGAAAGGGAGGGAGGGAGAGCACAAAGAACAGACTTTCTTA
>OMKY01172882.1:5833-21122 GCA_900302395.1 Bregmaceros cantori
TACTGATATAACGCCTTAGGGCTGTCAGTGAAGAGGAAATTGAAATTCTATTGATTTTAATTGAGAAAATTGACTAATAGTCATATTTTATATGGTCGTAACTAGGGGTGCACTGATCCAATCCTTTACATGTCTTTACAAATTCTTTACATGTCTTTACAAATGCTTTACATGTCTTTACAATTACATGTCTTTACAAGTGCTTTACATGTCTTTACAAATGCTTTACATGTCTTTACAAATGCTTTACATGTCTTTACAATTACATGTCTTTACAAGTGCTTTACATGTCTTTACAAATGCTTTACAAGTCTTTACAAATTCTTTACATGTCTTTACAAATTCTTTACATGTCTTTACAATTACATGTCTTTACAAATTCTTTACATGTCTTTACAATTACATGTCTTTACAAATGCTTTACATGTCTTTACAAATTCTTTACATGTCTTTACAATTACATGTCTTTACAAATTCTTTACATGTCTTTACAAATTCTTTACATGTCTTTACAAATTCTTTACATGTCTTTACAAATTCTTTACATGTCTTTACAATTACATGTCTTTACAAATTCTTTACATGTCTTTACAAATTCTGCACGTCCCAGTGCCAGGGTTTTTTCAACATGTGAGTGTTTTTCCAAGACCCACAGAAAATTAAATTCTGTGTCCTTGTAAAGAGAGAGAAATAGCAAGTGAAATGATCTTGCTTCTCTTGTGTTATTGTCTGCGCATGCCTCCGATTTTCATCTCTATTAATTGGGTAAAGTATCACAATTTTTGTATTATTGCAAAATTGGGTAAAGTATTGTGATGCCGCTGATATCGCAGCGTCTGAAATTAATCTCAGGTTTTCTAACCTTGTGTGTGTGCATCCATGCGCGCTGTTACTCTCAGGAGTACCGACGGGAGTGGCATTCGCAGCACTCTAGTGGCTTACTCTGTCCTCTATCACTCAAGTCAACCGTGCTTATCAGCACTATCTCGTAGTGACTGTCAAGTCTCCAGGGCTCTACAAAGTGAGCGACTGGGTAGGACACTTAGAGGAGACTTAGCACAGGAATGCTAGCAACGGGCAGTGATAAGAACTCAATACACTGCACGACTGCTCAGCTACCAGCCTGAGTGTGGGGAAAGTTAGGAACTTTACAAGGGATGAGAATTAATGGCAGATGCACAGATACAAAAATAGATGATCACATGAGCGCAGATATGGGCAATAAAAATTACTAAAAGCATTGTTACCTCATCCAAATAGTTACTCAAGTAAAAGTAAAAAAAATACTAGAAAAAAGTTACTTAAGTAGTGAGAGCACTGAATAACTTTCAGCAAAAAGAAAAAACAAATAAATTAGGACAAATTCTCTTTTCAAAAGATACAGGGAGATAGAAACCGAAAGAGAGAGAGCCCAAGAGAGACCGAGAGGGAGAGAGAGCGAGAGCACCAGAGAGGGAGAGAGACAGAGCGTGCCCGAGAACGAGAGAGAGCCCGAGAGAGTGGGGGGAGAGAGAGAGAAAAGGGGGAGAGAGAGAGAGAGAACCTGAAGGGGAGAGAGAAAGAGATATGACGCCAACATACTGTATGTGCCAACAGTTCCCAACGAGTGTCGATGAAGGCCAAGTTAATGTAGCGAGTAGCAAATCGCTCACATATCAGTAAAACGTTTTTTTTTTCACCTCAAAACGAATGTACTTGAGTAAATATAGAAAGTAACTTGTTAAAAATGTACTCCAAAAGTAAAAAAGTACACACAAAATTGTAACTGAGTAAATGTAATGCATTACTGCCCCTCTCAGCATAAACGTTATCACTGACAGGGTCATAACAGTCAGCAAACACAGACTGCTGATGACAAAATGCTTTCAAAGAGAGGTTACAGAAAGGGCTCTTGAGGACGACAACTTAATTACACACATATATCTTTGTGGTACTGGGCTGTATTTATCAAATGAGGTTAGCGCAATGGTTTGCACACCAGCAGCCAGCGTTAACAATTAATGAACAAGGCGAGACTCGCACAATTTTCTATAATGAGGGCAAATCCTTATCAGCCTTTAACCTGCTGCAGGATGAGCGCTGCACAGGTTCCATTCTGGCTCACAATAGAATCAGTAGGCTGTGCCGCGAAGCAGGTCATGTTTTTGGTTGGTTTGTCAGTCGCCAACTAACTGAAAAAGTGCACGGATGGATCTAGATGAAATGTTGAAGGGTTGTTGGAAATGACACACGGAAGAGTCGATCAAAAGTGGGAATACAGTCTATGTGTCAATCGCAATCGCGCTACTCGAGCACTTGCATTGAAAATGGATTGCCACACACACTGCTAGCACTAAAAGTACTATTTTTTGTACCACTACAGCGCAGGTTTGCAATCTCTGAGTGCTTCTAGTAGTGCCCATTCAGACCAGCTTTATTCAGAATTAGCTGGAAAGGGGCAAAGAAGCGAGAGGAGACATGCGGGAAACCTGTCAGTGTTAAAATGTTTAAAAAATGTTAACATAAGTGTTGATTTACTTCGAGTAGCCGCAGTAGCTCAGTCTATTAAGACCAGTGCACTACAAAGCACACACATGCCTTGATGGTGCAGAGAGTCGTGAGTTCGTGTCTCCAGTCGTCTAGACTATTGTAATGCCCTACTCTCTGGTCTTCCTAAAAAGACCACTAATAACCTACAACTTTTACAAAACTCAGCTGCTCGGGTGCTGACAAGGACCAGAGGGCGCGAACACATTACTCCAATTTTGAAATCTTCGCACTGGCTCCCTGTCCGTTTCAGAATTGACTTCAAAATACTTCTACTGGTTTTCAAATGTGTTAACAAACTCGCCCCTCCGTACTTAGCTGATATGCTTGTACCATATCAGCCGTCGCGGAACCTGACCTAGTTCCACGAGTTAACTCCAAATCGCATGGAGAGGCCACATTTAGCTTCTATGGCCCTCGGCTATGAAATGGTCTTCCGGAGGCCCTCAGGGCTCTGCATGAAAAGTGCTATACAAATAAATAAAGTTTGAGTTTGAGTTTGAGTTTGTTCCCCTCACCGACAGCTTCGCCCCTCGTATTCACCCATGATGCCTTTCCAGGTAAACTTTAAACGTTTGGCAGGGCCAGGAGAGGGAGGGTTGGTACAGTGTGTTGGTATAGTATGGTGAAAAGAATGAAGTGGATGGAGCAAGGAAGCAAGGAAGGAAGGAAGGAAGGAAGGAAGGAAGGACAGATGGGCAGCTGGCCAACCACAGAGGATGACGGTGACTTGCGTCTCTATTCTCAGCCTGCAACAGGCCCTCAAACCATTAATGGTCCTGTATTGTTATTGTGGCCACGTGTCGTTAATCTCATTATGCTGTATAGGGTATATGGTATACAGCGAATGGGACTCTGGAGTTATTACTTCTGTGTTCTGTACGTGCTGTACCAGGGAACAGCTAACTGAAGTCAAATTCCATGCTTGCCTGCACAATTTGGCAATCAAGTGACTCTGGTTCTTGTTGTATTCCGATATAATTTGTTACTTATATTCCATGGACCTTCAAACATTAGTGAACATTTTTAATGTTGAAAAGGTTAGCGGCTAGCGCTGAAAAATGAATCAATTCATTAATGCCTTCATTGTTTTTATCCGTCCATCACGTTACCCATAGGAAGCCCAGAGAGACGGGCTCCCAACAGCTGTTGGTGAGTTGGCTGAGGTCCAGGTACTTTATGCGGAAACAACAGAGGAAGCTGAGACTTTGTTATGTTCCTCTGCACGCCTCGTTCTGTTCTCAAGCTCCAGCAGATTATGTGACGTGTCGTCATGCTAACGGGGAGCAGACCTGTGGACTGTATCAAAACTCAAACTTCAATTATTTGTATAGCGCTTTTCATGCAGAGCAACACAAAGTGCTTTACAGAAACAGAAACATCGAACAGAACAACGTCACCCACGGCCTCCCAAATCAAACACACTCGAACACACTCAACCATGGACACACACACACAGACACACACGCAAGCAAATACAGTGGGCTGATGTACCGATGACGGTAACATCCTAGTTATAAGCTAGATTAAAGAGATGTGTCTTGAGCTTTTTCTTAAAAACATCGACAGTCTCCACGGCTCTGAGGGCCTCCGGAAGGCCATTCCATAGTCGAGGGCCATAGAAGCTAAATGCGGCCTCTCCATGCGATTTGGAGTTAACTCGTGGAACTACTAGGAGCCCTGTGCTGTATGACGCTGTCTTTCACCCCGTTTCCACTCAGGGGGTCTGGTTAGCATAGATTTGCTGAAGTTTGCTCTTTTGATGAGGTAGACCTGTTTTCCTTGGCCTTTGTTCCCCAGTTATGAAGTTTGATTTATTGTATCTTTTTCGCTTTTATGATTGTTATTTATTTTTATTCATTTTCTGCACGGCTGTTGTTTTCTATGAATTTTAGATTAATTTATTTGTGATTTAATTGTTTGATTTTTACTGTGTTTTATAGTCTTATTTATTGTACAGCACTTTGGCCCTTCGTAGACGTTAAAAGCGCTTAACAAATAAAGTCGGATTAGATTGGAGAGAGTTAAGAAAGCTGCAAGATAAGCTGGGTTTATTATAAAAAATAAACTCACAGACTTAAACTTACAAATCAAACTGGATCCTATTACAAAGAGGCTCTGTGAGCTGTATGGGCACCAGGAATGAATGAAACCCTTATTTCGGATACACCCGCAGGGGGTTCCGTATACAGACAACACGAGACAATGACAATAAGGACAATATGATAAAAAACAGATGTAGCAAGAAATGACCCTAATTAAAACAAACATGAACACCAGGGGCACATCTTGTAGATGTAGACCAAGTAAAAATGAGTATTGTGTCATTTTGTTACTTGCAGTAGTACATCATATACATGTATGCATTAGATTTCCAGCACAGCAGTACAGGCGGGGACACCTATATTGACAAACTATATTGAACATGAACTGCAGATGTGAGGGGCTTGGTGCGTAACAGGTCGTTTAGGGCAGGTTGTCGATTAGGGAAGGGGTTGGGGTTAGGGTTAGGCTTAAGGACAGATTACACTTTTGCAACCGTACACACCAAATGTCGCTTGGGTCTGGCCGCGAACCAGTTTTGCTGTTATGCTTCTGCACCCTCGACGCACAGCGGAAGATTTGAGAGTCGCGGCAGCAGCGAACAGTGGGACAGAGAGAGAGACCCTATCATCCGCCTGTGAATGGAGGAGTGTGTTTGTGTGTATGTGTGCATGCGTGTGGCTCTCTCTGTTTCTTCACACACACGATACACTCATGTCAGTCTCCCACTCTGTCAAAACACTCATGCACGGAGTTCAATATCACTTTCATCCAGGCTTCGGAGAACGGTAGAAGAAGACACTGGCGCTCTCTCCATTATATTATATTGCCATTGCCCGGTTCACTTTTTAACAGTAATAAAACAATACTTTGGTCCGGGGAGACCCGTCCTCCATCTCGCGGAGACCGTGGAGCGACTGGAAGGGAAACACAAACGCGGCATGGAGGAAGCGAGTCCCCCCCCCACCACGTTTCAGAATAGGACTTGTTAAGGAATCATTACATCAATTTTAGCGCTAAAACATAATGAATCCAGAGGGTCACACTACACCAGCCAGACAGTCCAGTGTGCCATGACAGATATCAGGGTTTAATTCACAAACATGGCAGCATAATTGGCATATAGATTGAATAAAGAGGAGGAGCGTTGCCCAGAGCTCCACCATGTGTCGGGGCTGCCTAGACCACGCCTCATATACAGACCATCCACAAGAGATCAAAGGCCGTCTAGGAAGCAGGCGGCTCCCCGCAACAGCATAACACAATACATCAAGGCTGAGACAACACAACTCCAGCCAGAGTGTGAAAGTCTTTGGCCAGCTTCCTTCCCTGGGGTGAATGATAGTAATGTTCGCCACCACAGGCTCAACTACCAAAGTTGCAAGAAGGGCTGTTGAATTGAAATCGGATAATTTTACCACAAGATTTTGCAAAAATATAAGTCATTGGCTGTGTCCCTATCCTCTACTCCCTAGTCCCCATTTAGTGCACTCAACAGCAACGGTCAAGATTTCGGGCACTAGAGTAGGTGCCGTCAAAATTATTATAAAATATCAATTATAAAAAATATAATGATAAAATTCTACAATCATCACCAAAAGTCCAAAGTACTTACATTTATAATAATATTTACTCCCGCCGTGTCATTTTTTTTTTTTTAAGTTTAGGTCATTTTTAAAACGTCTCGCAATGCTTTATGGGTTATATTGCTCCGTCTACGGTACAGCCGATGCTCACTACTTTTTGCAGTGCATCGTGGGATACTTTCAGTGCACTATAAAGGGTACATTTCCGCTCCTAGAGAAATTCCGTGAAGTTCCGCTCGTTTTCGGTTTTCTTTTTGTTCCTTGAACCGGTTCGGAGCCCTGCCTGCTGGCCAGCTAACAAAGCTCCTTGATGCACAAAGACATGGCAGTGTTACAAACACAACACTACGTCTAATACACATAAACATGAAATGGTCCATTATTACCAGGCTCCTTGGCAGGTCACACCAGACCTAATCTCCAACGGACCTGATCCAGGCCATTCAGTGCAAACACAGTATATTTCCCTGGGCCGGCTGGCTGCTTCGGGGCCTTCTGCGGCCAACACTTTTTCTTTCTGAGGTGTCAACAGAGCTTTGGAGTGACCTGGTACTGTACTGGAGTAAAGTACACACAGTGGAACATGGGATGTCAGCATGTTGGGCGTTGGCCGACTTCAGTCAAAGAATAGCTGTTTCAGGTGCTTCCGGGTGATGCACTTGCCACACTGCGGTAACCCATCTACGGAACATCTACAGTTTCTTTCCACGCACAGCAAGTCTCTGAACGAAAATGAAAACCATAAACAAACGGAATTTAACGAGGAGCGGAAACGGAAACAAAAAAATCCGTTGAGCCATGAATCAGGGGGCATGAAATGGGAATGACTTAAAATGTGTTCCCTATATATATATGGTTTACCATTAGCTTGCTTTGTTTTGGTTTTGCAAGGAACATGGGTGCATGCAATTAGTAGGCAACCAAGTCAGTCACGCGGATGCAAACCACAAGAGAGTCACAGACGTTGCCATTGCCCACAAAATTCTATGTGAAAATGTCACATGATCTGCAGAGCTGCACCGTCCGTGCGTCTAATCTGTACGAACTCAGGACCACAGATCCACCTGGAATGCATAACCAGAGGAATTCCACACTTTTGCGTCACTGTATGCATGCAGAAACTTTTACATCTTCTCTTTTGTCCAGCTTCCAGGGAACACACCCTGATATGGGGTTCGCTCTAAGAAATATGAGAATCAAACCTATTTCCCGGCATGTCCACCGTTAACAGCGAATCAATGTTGAATGAGTAACTTCTAAGCTGTAACTGAGTTACGGGATTACTTTATTCTTAAACAACAACCAGCCGTACTGTAGTGTGAGTAGCGGTTTCCTGGGCCCCGCTTATACTGCCGTCTTATCTTGTGAACTTGTTACATTCTAACTGTCACTATATATTACCTATATCTCATTATTGTTGTTATTAGATATTTTTGACAGTGCCACTACTATATTTTTGGAAATATTTTTTCTACTGTGCTTTTATTTTTTTTTTAATTGTAGTTTTTTTTTTTTTTAAATTACCAGGTTTTATTTACTGTGAACCAAATGTCCGAAGTAAATTTCCAGTGTGTTTTATGCACACAGTGGCAATAAAAGCGATTCTGATTCTGATTCTTATACTTCAGTCTATCAGACATTGTTACACAGAAGCAATGAAAGGTATTAGCTGCTAACGCGAACACTCCACTTGAGTGTTTTATCCACGTCTGCTGACATAAGCGGCGTCCTGCACTCAACGCCCGCTGGGAATGAGCGTGAGTGGAGGTGTTAAGACAGCTAAAAGCTTATTGCGGCTTTAAGATAGTATTCAGGGTTTTTTTCACGTTTCTCAAAGCACTGCACATTTCACAGTAAGTGGTAACACGGCAACAGCTAAGCCAATTTGAATAAACGTATCTACGCCAAATGTTCCGTTCGCTGTTGTCCCTCGTTTTGTGCTTTGATAGGATGCCACTGTTGTGCGGTGTTTCAAGAATAAATTAGCCTGGTCAAAGGTGTGTCTACTCTAGCAGAGCATTGCAATCAACATTCTTTCCGAATGTACACTTACTTTACACCCTTTATCACTGTCATTGCTGCTAATGACACTATTTCATTGTTGTGGTGTCTACTACTCAGGCTGGATTACTTAAAAATAAAAATAAACATTTATTTTTTTAAATTAAATCATAACTATAGGGTGTATTGCCCTAATGTGTGTGTTTTTTTGCAGCTTACTAATGTGGGACAGTCAGTTGCCTAATGGGGTACAGTGAAATATAGTGCTGCACAGTTGAAGTTAATGTTAGAGACATTAACATCATAGTTTGTTTTTTAGCATAGTTTCACTGGCATTTATTAGTTAATCTGTAAATAGTAAACATTGTTGGAAAACCGCTTTTGGAGATGTATAACACTATGTATGCTAACCGCATGCTCAAACACCAGTCATATACTACATAGAGAATACAGGCTTCTGCTGTCGGGTAGACAATATGAAATGGAGGGGGTTTTTATTATTCTATGGGGTTTTTTATTATGTCACACACGCAAATATCAGCCTTCGCTGACATGAAGTCCATGTCATGCCATATCATTAATACAATTCAATTTAATTCAAGTATTCCAAAAGTAATCGCTGATCATATTTGTTTTGGATTATCTAAACATTCTTAAATGAGTTTGTAAAATAATATAATGTTGTGTTTTTGTTTATGTATGTTTATGTATTTATTTCTGGGTAGTTTGAGGATAAATATATAATAAGTTGGACAAGTTGAACTAAGTTGAATAAGTTGGGGGCTCCACCGACAGCCAGGTGTAATTTAGCAGCTTGCTAATCCTGTGTATATCCATCTTTTCATGACTCTTGTAACATGCTGCAATGAATGCCATCTATTTTGCTATGTAACATGTGGAATTGAACAATGGCTCTGTACTGTCTGTCGTTAAATAAATTTCATTCATTCATTCATTCATTCATTCATTCATTCATTTCATTTCATTCATTCATACTCTAGAATTTCTTTTTGTCATTAGTACTCCAGCGTTTCCTCTTGCTGTATATCCTCGGTGCCAAGCCATGTCTATCATTTTAATGACAAATCCATTGCCTGTGTGTGCGTATGTATGTGCTCTTGTATTTGTATGTGGGTATTTATTCTTGCCGTTTTGCTTTGTTGTGTTGCTGTAAAGCACTTTGAATTGCACTGCATGAAAAGTGCTATATGAATAAAGTTTGATTTGATTTATTAAATAACACATTATTAAAAAGAGAAGCTGTAATACAGAGTTGGGTAGATATTTCTATCGTTTACCAACCGGCGGTTGCTGATGTATTCGCGCAAGCGCACCAGCAAATTCACGCCCCTGTCGGGCAGCGCCTCATCAGCATGACAAACGCCAACAGTGGCGTGGACAAGCTCACACACACGTGCACGAGCAACGCACTCGATACCGAGAGCATGAGGGGTGATTGACAATGTATTAGTGAATAGTGATGTTTACTCTGCTGTAATATTGGGAACGAGATCGTGACGTCAGGCGAGGAAGCCTGCTACCATTTCAGGTGGAGCGCGCCGCTGCTACACCTGCATTTCCGCCTCCGGGCGGAGCTTGTGACACACGGGGATGTTTACGTTCGCCGCACGTGAGTGTGCGCGCGCCTGTACACCACGATCCACTGGATGTATACGCGTGCATGCACAGCCGTGCCCAGCAGCAGAGCATGCACATGTCTGCGTGTGTGCTTATCAACGCGGGCTGCTTTGCTGTGTGTGTCGTGTGTGTGTGCGCGGCAGGATTTGCGAGGTCTCTGTAACGACTTGAATATTTCATTCAAATTCTCGATACGGACCATATCTACCACCTATCTACTTTTTGTACGTTCCGGTTTAAATTGAGGTGTGTATCAACAGTCCACATTTCATGCAAGTGTCAAACTTCGGTCGTGTGCATGATTGCGCGCATACTTGTGCAGGTGCGCGCCAGACGCCACTCCTACTACGTATAATGAGCACCTCCCAAGGACGCATTGCATTGGTTGCGATTGGAAGCGGACTCGAACGTGATCGCTCGTCCCTAATAGTAGGAATAATAAACAATAGTAACAAACACTGGTAATAGTAACTGCGATTGTCGGACCCATGGCACACCTGAAGACACAAGTGTTTATGAGGGTTCACACAGGAGAGTGTGAGGAAAGAAATTTGTTTCCAGAAGCATCCATTGTATTGATATTTCAACAGATTTCATATTTGCGTAGATGAATCAAGTGTACCAAAATATGTTCAGAAATCAGAACATGTACTGTATGACAGTTGTGAGTTCTCCTCTCCTCGTCGGCAGTTTCTGCAAACCCCGAGCTCTTCAGCCCCATTTGCGATTAATCGCGAGCAGATCTTTTCTTCACATAAGTCAGGATTTGGGGTTCGGGGAAGGGGTTAAGGTAGGGGTTAGGTTCAGGGTTGGGTTTAGGGGTTAGGTTTAGTCTTAGGATTAACCCTTAATGCCGCGGTGACTGAAAAAAATTCGGACGAAACAACCGGTACCCGATTAAACCTGTCTGATTAAAGATGAAAAACTGGCACTGGCGCGAGAAAAAAAAATTAACAATAATAATTGTCAGATTGCGAGATAATAAAACTGAGACATATCAAGGTGTGTCCTACCAAAGCCCTGGTCATGTGACTCCAGTTCAGTAGAATCTTCTTGTCCTGGAGTCTCTCCTCTCAACACATCCTAAAATCAGAGTCACGTTCATCATGAGGTCATGGCACGGGACAATAGTATAGAATCACAATCACAATCACAATGTCTTTTATTGCCTGGTCATGGATAAAACACAACAGGAAATTGACTTCGGACATTTGGTTCACACCCTGGTACAGTACATATAACACAGTAGAAAATAAAATACATAATAAGACTGAGAAATTTCAGGGTATACTACAATAAAAATACCAGCATGCTAGAAAGATACAGTGGCACTGTCAAAAAAGTACAATAATATTACCTAGTCAAAATATAATACATTAATAATAATAATAATAATAATAATAAAGAATAATAATATTATATGAAATAAAACAGGGCTTTGAACTGATATTTTTTCTCATTCGGTTTGTTCTGAACAGAAACGTAATTATAACATAAGTGGTGTTACATACAGTTTGTCCTCAATCACTGCCCATAGTCTGAAAACGACATCGGGTCAGCAGAGTCACTGGCTGTGTCCGAAATCACTCCCTATCCCCTACTCCCTATCCCCCATTTAGTGCACTCACTTATAGTGCACTCAACAGCAACGGCTGAGATTTCGGACACGAGAGTGGGCGCCGTTGAAAATGATTATAAAATATAATTACAAAAAATATAATAATAAAATTCAAAAATCATCACAAAAAGTCAAAAGCACTTACATTCATAATTTGCAGTGGTCGGTCGCTATTTACTCCCGCCGCGCCGTTACTTTTTATTTTTAAAACATCTTATTTTTAAAACATCTCGCAATGCATTATGGGGTATATTGCTCCGTCTATGAGTACATCCGATGCTCACTACTTTTTGCGGTGCATTGTGGGATATTTTCAGTGCTCTATCTAGGGTACATGGAGAATTCGGACACCCCTGCAAAATGGCGTGCACCCCATATAGAACACTATATGGGGGATAGGGAGCGATTTCAGACACAGCCATTATCTTATATCCATCTAACCACTCGCCTGGTTATGCAGGTCTGATGTAGCACTTTGGGTTTCCACCTCACCAACACCTGTTGCGTCCATTCTCAAACTGTACTCTGAAACACATGACATTTGCATGATAATCCCATACACTACCACACATAATGTTCAGTTGCACGATTTGCAACTGAACATCTAAAACGAAGCCGAAGTTGTGTGTGTAGAAATGTATTCGGGGGGAAAAAGTTACATGTGCTCCTTCTATGCCAATGTCACTTCATAACGTATGTGCTTTTCCTCCTTTTGGCTGACTTTGTTCATTACCTGTTGATCTTGAGAGAGTTGTTTCATGCCCAACTCAAATTCCATGTGTGTGTACTGCTGTCATGAATATGCAATATGTAGACTTAACCTGAATCTTGAATTTATAACTGACATTACTGTTTACGTTCCCTGATCCCTGGTTCTCTGGTAGATTTTCCTAAATTACTAGTTGTACAGCAGCAAGTCGCTGCATTGCGTTGTAAGAGTACTGGTCAGTCATGGTTATTATTACCACTGTAGCCGTGACGTCACGCGTTGTTGTGAGCTAAGGCTAGCGGGCTAAGCTAATGGCTAACTGGCGGCAACCATAATAACCAAATAGTCGACCTTCGTCTGGGCCAACATGCGGCCAACATGCGGACGCGTGTGGGGCCGTGGTGAGACCGGTCCCGGAGAACCGAGGGCAGACTCGCGGGACCGTAGTTTACCTGCGTGCTGAACACCAAGTCGGACCGGAGACGCAGGGGTTCAACTGTGGGGCAGGATGGTTACATGCAGCGTACCAGATCCCGCGCCGCTGCTTTCTGATTGGCTGAAACGTCGGTTGGCGTTAGATCGGAAAACTCCTGTGTTTAAATGCCTGGTGATGTGCTGTGCGCCAACGATTCGGTCGTTTTGTTAGGGTTGGGTTAGATTTAGGAGGAGGAGGAGGCTAGAGGTAAGGTTAGGGGTATAGTATGTGGTAGAAGGTTAGGGTTAGAGATTACGGTTTATGAGCTACGATTTTTGGAGGGACCCTAACAAAATAGATGATGATGATGATGATGGTGGTGATGATGATGATGATCATCATCATCAGAGATGGCAAAAGTACAGACATTTCTTACTTGAGTAAGAGTAAAATACATTTGTGAAAAAACAACTTGATTAAGACTACAAAGTATTGATCCAAATGTCTACTCGAGTAGAGTAAAAAAGGCTCAGAAACGTACTCAAAAAGTATTTTTGAAAGCAAAAAGTACAGGCACTAAAATTTACTCAAGTATTTTTGAAAGTATAAAGCACAATTAAATTGCAATAAATTGCTACAAATCTAGCGTAAATTACTTGAATCCCACTGCCGAACATGCTCATAGGCCTAACTCTTAATAACACAAAGAGCAGTAACTGAGGGTTTACTCCACTCATCTGAGTATTGGGGCGACAGCAGATATGTTGCCTTGTTCACGCCAATCGCTCAGTGGCAACACCTAATGGCTGGCTCCCATTTACAGGCCCATGTGCACTCTTGTCATTCTATACTCTTTTGCATTACCACCCCCTACTGACTCATTCACATTATACGTAGCCCTACTACCAGTGGTGCACAAAAAAAAGTAACAAGCCTGTTTTGGGAAAGGTAAGGAGTAGATGTACAGATATTTTTGTTAAAAATCGACAAGCAAAAGTCATGAGAGGAAAAAAGTACTTGAAAATGAAAAAACTACAGTACAGTTTAGGGGTTGCGGAACCGCCGTGAGGCTGGGAGAATCAGGCACGACGGGAGACCTCCAAGATGCTCAATGTGATATGTTTATTCACGTAGGACCGGTCACAAAGAGGCAGGTCGCCTATCGGCTCACTGCTTTTATAGACAGAAGCACAGAACCTTCTAGCCTGGCAAGCCAGACCCAATGCATCGTCCACGAATTGCACATCGCTAGACGCTGAATAGGGTCTGGGAAACCTCGAATATCCATCGGCAACATAAAACCTAACTAATCAGCGCGGACGTGGGTGGAGTTGGTATGGGAGCGAGCCCGCAACGCCTCGGGCGTGTGTGTGGGTGTGTCTGTCTGTGTGTGTCGGTGAGGTCGCGTCGTTACAAAATGCATTTCATTGCGAACACCGTATGGGGCTGTCTTTACCGCTACACCACGCAGCCATCCAGCAAGTGCTTTTTCGACAAATAAAATAAAACGAAATGCATTTGTGTGTGTGTGTGTCGGTGTGTGTCTCACATCGCGTTGTTACAAAATGCATTTCATTGCTAACACCGTATGGGGCTGTCTTAACCGCTACACCCTGTCCCTATACCCCCGCGTCTTTTTCTCGCGTCTCTATAGCCGTGGAGTCACAGCGAACACCGTATGGGGCTGTCTTAACCGCTACACCCTGTCCCTATACCCCCGCGTCTTTTTCTCGCGTCTCCAGCTGGCAGTTTCTCTTCAGCCGAGGTCAAGGCGAGGTAACACGCTGCAGGGAATCCCGAAGATTCACACGTCACTCTTTTATTTTTATTAATCAATAATAATAAATACAGCAAATGGAAAGTTGCTGCGCTTTGTGGCCAACTTCTCCCAGAGTCCGTTACCTCTCTCACTTAAATTCAACACACACTCGCACGCGTACATGATTCCTATCATGCATTGACTATAATACACTTGATTTCGTTCTCGTTCGATGTCGCTCGCAATGGAAACTAACAATAGACGTGACAGTCAGCCCCGTCTTCGCTTCCGCAGATCACCTCGATCGCCACGCCTACTGCGCTGTGATTGGACTGCCTGGTTTAAATACTTGTCACGCCCCCACGCCGTTTGTCCCACCTAATGCAGGGACTGGATGACAACATTTGATTTGATTGACATGGTTTTTTTCAACGTTTTTCGCATCTACTGTCTCTCTGGTAGATATACTGTGTTTCTGGTAGATCTACTGTCTCTGGTAGATCTACTGTGTTTCTGGTAGATCTACTGTCTCTGGTAGATCTACTGTGTTTCTGGTAGATCTACTGTCTTTCTGGTAGATCTACTGTCTTTCTGGTAGATTTACCGTCTTTCTGGTAGATCTACTGTCTGTCTGGTAGATCTACTGTGTTCCTGGTAGATCTACTGTCTCTCTGGTAGATCTACTGTGTGTCTGGTAGATCTACTGTGTTTCTGGTAGATCTACTGTCTCTCTGGTAGATCTACTGTGTTCCTGGTAGATCTACTGTCTCTCTGGTAGATCTACTGTCTTCCTGGTAGATGCACTGTCTTTCTGGTAGATCTACTGTCTCTCTGGTAGATCTACTGTGTTTCTGGTAGATCCACTGTGTTTCTGGTAGATCTACTGTCTCTCTGGTAGATTTACTGTCTCTCTGGTAGATCTACTGTGTTTCTGGTAGATCTACTGTCTCTCTGGTAGATCTACTGTCTCTCTGGTAGATCTACTGTGTTTCTG
>OMKY01172921.1:2363-25357 GCA_900302395.1 Bregmaceros cantori
ACAGTGTCACCGTGTATGGTGAGTGGTCTGACTATACACTGTGACATTGGCTGTGTCCGAAATCGCTCCCTATCCCCCATATAGTGCACTGAAAGTATCCCACAATGCACCGCAAAAAGTAGTGAGCATCGGATATATTTTATAATAATTTTCAACGGCGCCAACTCTAGTGTCCGAAATCTCGGCCGTTGCTGTTGAGTGCACTATAAGTGAGTGCACTATATGAGGGGTAGGGAGTAGGGTTTATGGAACCAATTCGGACACAGCCATTGTGTAAAATAATGAAAAATAAATTGTAAAATACAGATGGAGGTGGACCTTCAAATATCACTGCAGATATCTTATTGTGAAAAAATGTGGTACTCAAAGGGTTAACATACTGTATTTTAATATCAGCATCTGGAAAATTACTAGAATAGTTGAAATTGGTGAAATGGGCTCGGATCAGAGACATGCTGATGACGATATGGGGTGAATAATTGTGGACTATTTGGATTTCAACCTCCTCAGCCCATGTGCGGAAGTTAGTTTCAATGGGGGATCACCTATGAGCGTAGAATTATTGCAACATTTGAATTATTGCAACATGATGAAACAGGAAATTGTGACATTGGACTGGAAAGATGCAGTGGTGCCCAGGTGTGCATTTTAATAGAATTACCAAACCTGAGAGCAAGTGTTTTATTCATTGACGGATCCACACTCACAACATTAACCAAGAATGTATGGCCCCATCCACCGTTACACCGCTACACCGTTACACCGTTATTGGCAGTGAATGACATCTGTTTTTTTTTTCCATTGCCCATCTTGGGCCTGTCCAAAAGCAGAAGCACACGTGAGCAAAATGCAACAATTTGAGTTTCACTTCCTTTCCTCTTGTTCTCATCTCTCAATAGTTGGCATGTGTATATTCTGTAAAATTTTCTTAAAGTAATCTGTATGAGCAGATTTGTATTTATGTATTTTTTTAAGTATTTTTTTTCGGCGTCAGCGCCGTTTTTCTATCTTTATTGGATAGGTTTAGTTGGAAACTGGGTTGAAGAGATCGGGGGTAGACATTGCAGACAAGTCGACGAGCGTGGTTGAACTCGCGACACTGTGGACGCTGCGGTGGACGCAGCGCCACTAACATGAATGGGGTCGCATTAGCTGCGGTGTCCATAACCACTCGGCCAACGCGGACCCCGCAGATTTGTATTTTTATCCGCCGCGGAGCAGGTTATTTTTTTGGTCGTGTTGGTTTGTCCCCTGGATAACTAAAAAAATTGAGCATGGATCTGGACAAAATTGTTGGAAATGGCGAAAGAAAGAAGAAGAAATTTTTGGTGCATTTCTGTAGCCTATAAGTAACATAATCGCCATACTTCATTATTATTAACGGGTGAACGATGCCCGTTCTCCGTAGTGACCAGGGCTCCAAAGCGGTTCAAGGAACGAAAACCGAAAGCGAGCAGAATTTTACAGAATTTTACGAAGAGCGGAAACAGAAACGAAAAAAGATTTCTTCAAATGTTCCGGAACAGAAACAGAACATTATGAAATCCACAAAACCGGTTAAAAACGTTTTTTCCGTTCTGTAAATATTTTAACATATCCAATGTCTCGGAGACTATTTCCGTCCAGTCAGTCGTCAAGCCCCATGTATCTGGGGCTCCATCTTATGGACAGACGAGGAAGTGAATGTATGGGCGATAATACAGTTGCTCCAAAGTTTGAAAGTCCACCAAATATATTTCGTATAAAAACTATATCTAAACTTAACTTTGCACAATATAAGGAACTTTAAGAAAGAACTAAATGTTTGTGTTCCGAACCGGTTCAGGACCAATATTTTGGTAGCAGAATGGTTCTGAGAACGAAAATGTTAAATATAGACCTGCGTGAACCGTTCGGAACGGAACGTTTTAAAAATAATTTCGTTTTCAAGCCCTGGTAGTGATGTCACGCCACGTGGCCGCGACTCCCGTGCCTGCACCAAGCAACATAATCGTACTTAATCACCGACACCTTCGATGGATGGAAAGTTAGGTGCAAGAGCGTTACCTTCCTAACTATTTAATTTTTTATGTTTTTTTCCAGCCCATTCAGGCTGTTTTTTCTATAGCTTTATTTATTAGGGTTAGCATATGCGTGCTTTCCAGTGCTCTGAACTACTGGGCAGTACCACCTTCCTAACTATTACAAACGTCTAGCGATGTGCGATGCGTGGACGATGCGTTGGGTGCATTGATAATGGCTTGCCACCATAGACTGTATATAAAGCAGACGCAGCATGCATGCCAACTGCGCATTGCCATTGTTGAAAGTACCTGTATATCCGGTACCAGGAGAGATAGAGAGAGCTATACAGTATATGAGAGAGAGACACCCCACACGAGACTTCTTTCGGTGGTACTGTCCGCTAGGGGCGTCAACGACAGAGTCAGAATGAATTGGATCCTATGGCAGCTGAAATAAAAAGGATTAACACCAAATCTGACACGTTTGTGAAATTATGATTAATGGTTCACACAATGAACCATTAATTATCCCGACAATATACATTAAAACATCAATTAGAAATGATCTTTAAATAGGTTAAACAGCCTGCTAAAATTGGTATATTTCCATTGTAAATCCCATAGGCTCTTTTCTTTTGGTAGCAGACTCCGCCCACTCGACTAGCAAAAGCACACGGAAGTCGGCACGCCGGCTGAAGCGAATGCGACGTCCATATTTATATACAGTCTATGCTTGCCACACATACTGCACTAAAATTATTATTTTTTTGTGCCACTACGGCGCAGGTTTGCAATCTCTGAGTGCTTCTTGTAGTAGTACTATTTTAGTACTATTTTCATCAATATTTATGTAAAATGGTGACCCAGGCACCGGAAATGACCTACAGAAGGGCGGGACAAAATGACTCCCCCAGTGCTTCGCACATAACACGTCTATAGAAGAACATTGGTTTCTTTTAGAGTTTTTTTTCTGAATATTTCCTCCGTGACACCGCAACTCATAGAATTGAATGGGGCAACCGGAGATTGCGCGCAGTGTTCACTCCAGTTGCTCAGCGGCGACACCTAGAGGTTGTCTCCCATAATACATGCCAATGTCACCTCTTTACAGATTTATACTCTTTCACGTCGTCCTACTCTAAAATAAATGCATCTATTTCGCTAACGTCACTACAGAAAATATGATTTGGTATGAATGACAGAAAGTAAAGAGTTTCCCGTAGCTTGATTTTTTTGCATTTAATGCGGAAATTAAGCCCATATGATATCACCAATACATGTTTTATGTTATTAGTTTATGTAGGTATTTCGAATGGTGTTCACTCCAGCCACCATTTTTCCCTGGGAGCAACTGTCACTAGTGACGTTCCATTCAATGTTCGCTCTTCACACATTCAACACTCTTCCAAGCGATTCCGCACTGTGTTTACGGAAGTCCAATGACGTGTCACTGCGCCGCGGAGCATCATGGGGAACTGAAACCAGAATTGTTGGTGGCAATGGTGACGGATGGCGTGAGCGGACCGAGGCGACGTTTCACAGCGGCCGCCGCACACACAACAGACACAGCACCTCTTTGAACACAACGATGGCGAGTTAGCCGTCACTCGCCGCGACCACCGCCGCCGCCCCTTGCAGGCCCTGCGGACCCCGCTCCCCCGTGGACCCGACACCACGGACCGCAGCAGCGGCGGGTTGGTTGGTTGGTGGAGGGGGGACGGGGAAACGGCCGCTTCGCGTCAATGGAAGCCTGTGCCCATTTTCTATTCCACCGACTGCTCGTACCTCGACGTGCAGCTGCATGGACATAGAGCCCCCGCGTAGAAGAAACACG
The DNA here is from genome assembly GCA_900302395.1 of Bregmaceros cantori. Lineage (NCBI taxonomy): Eukaryota > Metazoa > Chordata > Actinopteri > Gadiformes > Bregmacerotidae > Bregmaceros > Bregmaceros cantori. The sequence goes on from OMKY01172921.1 coordinate 6,201, forward strand.
CTTTGGAAAAATGTCGACCAGCAGCCCCGAAGCGGTGAAGAAGCTGGTGGAGAACATGCAGACGGATCTGCGGTCTCTGTCCATGGAGTGCAAGAAGAAATTCCCACCCGTTAAAGAGGTGTGCTTCTGGGAGGGGGGGGGGTCACACATTTTTTTTGGTCAGAGCTGATGCTTGGCCGCCTGGACACTACACCTACAAGGGCTGGACGGGTTTGTTCCAAATTAAAACAAATCGTGGGGGTTTCCCCACGATTGCGATATATTGTGGTTACGTAGTGAGGGGGTGTGGGCGGGTGAGTGGCTACTGTAACTAAAGTTATTTATTTATTCGTTTATTTACAACTGGGACAGTGCTCATTGATCAACATGAGAAAGTCATGTAAATGGGCCAGAGTTAGCCAACGGCTAATTTTTAGCCAATGGCTAAAAACGGCTTATTTTTATCCGTAGTCCCTGGGCAGGTCAAAAAAATATGAACTCAGTAAAACCATTCATACATGAGTTATTAAAACAAAAACAGTGACAAGAGAAGTGACAAATAAAAAGACACAAAAACAAGAAGATGAGGAGATTGGTTGTTTAGACGGAATTAATGAGATCAGTGGTTGCAGGTCTGGTAATTTCCTTTAACCAAATATAACCAAGATTATATTTGAAGCATGAATAGCTGTTTGTTTCCCCTATGTGGGCAGGGAGACTGTTCCATAGATGGGTGGCTCTGACTGAGAAAACTGTACGGCTAAATGTTAGTTGATTAGTTTTTACAACAACGCACACCTTCCATTTAAAGCCTATGACAAAGCAGTTGATCAAAAATGTGTTGTTTGTTTTCACTGACAAGATGAAGAGGCATGTTTACAGTGAAGTTGTAGGCTCCCTTCACAGCGTTTAAATTTAAAGTGCAATAATTACGCAAAAAAGCAATGGCCTTTCCCTTGTGTTTTTTGGATAAACCGCAGTGTGCCCCCTTGCGGTGTTCCTCCCGTAGTTTATCAACTATTGGGATTTATCATTCAGCCAAGCATCCAACCGATTAGTTGATTGAAACGTTTCAATAATTGGCAACTAATCGACTATTGAAATAATGGTTAGTTGCAGCCCTACTTTAGGGCACATATTTTTGGGTGTAGCCAACACATCCATGTGCCTTCACCACCAATATACCTCTGTCCGTATATGGATGTACCTAAGAAATCCCCCAGAGGGCAGTGTTGAGTTGCGGCAGTTAAAGCGTGCAAAACACTCGTGACTCCCTACCAGGGCTTGAAAACTAAATTATTTTTAAAACGTTCCATTCCGAACGGTTCAGGCAGGCCTATGTTTAACGTTTTCGTTCTCGGAAACCATTCCGCCACCAAAATGTTTGTCCTGAAACGGTTCGGAATGCAAAAATTGTGTTCGTTTTTAAAGTTCCTTATATTGTGCAGTGTTAAGTTTAAATATAGTTAATAGAAAATATAATATATTTGGTGGACTTTCAAACTTCAGAGCAACTGTGTTAACCAGGTTTAAAACTCCCTTACGTTCGCTTCCTCGTCTGTCCACAAGATGGAGCCCCAGAGACATGGGGCTTAATGACTGACAGTGAAAGTTGGTTGGATGTACAACCGGAAATAGTCTCCCAGACATAGGAAATGTTCAAATATATAGAGAACGGAGAAAAACGTTTTTAACCGATTTGGGGATTTCATAATGTTCCGTTTCTGTTCCGGAACAGTTGAAGAAATCTTTTTCTGTTTCTGTTTCCGCTCCGTGTAAAATTCTGCAAAACTCTGTTCGTTTTCGTTCCTTGAACCGGTTCGGAGCCCTGCTCCCTACTGCCCCACGCGTTTCTTGTGATATTGCTCCGTTTCGCCTGGAGCTCAACGGATTGCTAAGCGACTAACCTACGGACAAAATGACGAATCTTCCTACGGAACCGGATGGAAGCGTCCGTTTCCGTTATTTACGGAGGGTATAAATGGGCCTTTAATCCTCAATTAACCAGAAATTAGAAATGAAAATTCTAGCATAAATTGACAAAATAAATGTATTTGTCTAAATATAGCGGCCTTTTCATTAGCACACTCACAGTAACATTCAGAACATTCACAACTATGATGTGACAGAATAGACTATAACAAATAAAAGCAATCATAATAATGAAAGGAAAAAAATGATATTGCAATCATGTCCAAATTGAGGACTGTCCCCTGAAAGTCGAACGTCACATGTGACCAGCGACATCTTTGGCAGTGTAAATATTGAAATCTTCCACACAACAGTGACATTTCACTATGGTATGGGACCCGCCCATCACCCAATTGCCCAGCCTGCTCCCTCACACACATGGAAGCAGAAAGGGGATTCCTATCTGTGCCTGGTCATCTAGGTAAAAAGTAAGGCTGTCATTTCAACTTGGTCCGTTTATATAGACGAGTTTTCGTGCTAAAAACGGGGGGCTGACATTTTGTCCCGCTGTTTGTAAAGGCACTTCTGGTTTCTTTACAGCTAATTGTGTAAAGGCCGATTCATGCTTCTGACACATGGCCTCTGCAACCGTCATATCTGTGTCTGTGCGTGACCACGCCCCCCGCGCAGAGGTTCTGCAATCGTCATTGCGCACCTCCAAAAAAATCCTGACTACGCGCCAGACGGTTGAGAACCCGCGCGGAAGTGTGCAGAGAAAAAGCGTCTGTGATTGGTCCTTGGCATGCCTTTCCGGCTGTCTGTCTTCCACCGTGGCCGCCGAAGTTCATGTGACGTTCTGCCGGAGTTCTAGCAAGTTCTACTTGCGCTTTGGCGAGAAACTGCTGTGCGTCGCTAGAAATTCAAGACCGAGGGTGCAGAATCATAACGCCAAAACTGGTTCGCGACCAGAGCCAAGCAACGTTTGGTGTGTACGGTTGCAGAAGTGTAATCTGGCCTTAAGTCAACGCAGTCGACCGAAGTGACTGAATTTGTTTCAAATTCCACTTACTACAGCTCACTCGGTGACCAATTAAACATATTTCACCCTGCTTTGCTCACCGCATTTATTCCTAAATCCAACAAGGAAAAATGTAACGGATTGCACAGATTATTATATCGTTTGTGGGGCACAAATCGGCACTGGAACATTTGGTTGTGGCATAGCACACAGTTAGATACCACCACCCTTTTTAAATAACACAATCAACGCACACGGCCACTGAAAATACATGTTGAAAAGCAGTCCAAGACAATGTGACTAGCAACGGAAGTCCTCTGACATTACGGACTTTAAGCAAGAACTTCGCTCTCCTCCTTCCGGTTTTAGCCACCGTGATATCCATAGGAATCGTTTAGCAGGTGGCCGCAGCTACAGCGGGTACTGTCTGATCAGCTGATATTTACTATGGGAATAGAATAAAAATGGATCTTGTTCTCGCTCTTTTCCTTTTCAAAATTTTGTTCAAGAGAATTAGAGACAAGTTGCTTTATGCAATTGGAGGTATTTAATTTAACAGGAGTTACTTCATAATTTAAATATGTCAGAAAAAATTGTCATAAAGACTTTAAATGGAAGGTGTGCGTTGTTGTAACAAAACGCAAATTAAACATTTTTAATAAAGTGCAGTTTAAATATCTAGTTGTAGCTACCTCTAACTCTACTCTAACGAACGAAACGGAAACTGCAACTATGAAACCGCAATATATTGCAATGTTCTTCCAGAGTTTTGGCCAGGCTCTGAATATTGCTGTCCTTAATGCAGTGAGGTGGTCGTGGGCCTGGTGTGGTTTTCTCAAACAAAGCCTTAATCTGGCTACTAAGCAGATTCAAATCCGGCTATTGTAAAGATTGGGTTTGGACTATGGAGACTGGGATAAGTGAAGAGAACGTCACATGATTTTTCAACTGTAGTTTGTGTTGCTAATGCCGTTTCCTCTGAAGTTAATAAGATACCACTATCGCAAAACTTTTTTTATCAAGTACCTGCACCAAGCTGGTTATGTTTTCTGTTGCGTCAATTTGTCTGTCAGCAGGATAACGGAAAAAGTTAGGGACGGATCTGGATGAAATTGATGAAAAGTGATTTTTTTTTTGCATTTCTGTAGCCTATAAGTAACATAATAGCCTATAAGTAACATAATAGAAACTGCCTCCACTGTACTGTGTGGTAATAACACAGCTCAGATAGCGTAGCGGTTTGCCCTATGGTCTGCCAAGCTGGAGATCCTCCGGGAGATCGCGAAAATATTTATTTTTATGACTATAATCCTGCATATCACCAAGAGCATGCTCGTGTACTGTGCACTGGTGAATGTGATTCAATTTTGGTGCATTTCTGTAGCCTATAAGTAACATAATAGCGTCTAGATGTTTTGGCATCATTGACCTCATGACCTTAGCGCAGGTGTGCACTCTCTGAGTGCTTCTCGCTTATCTTCAATGGTTGAACTTGAGACTGAGAGCATTCACGTCATTAGGGCTGGGAATCTTTGATCACCTCCCGATTACGATTCTTGAGGGAACGATTCGATTATGAAACGATTATTGATGCTTTTTAAATGTATTTATGTAAATTAATGTACTCTTTCCACATTTTTGTCTCACCATATGGGCAACCGTCACTTGCAGTAAAAATAATTAAGAAGAAACAAATAGTTTATTTAATTCCCATTTTCCGAGTTGAAATCAAAGGATTTTTGAAAAAGTGAAATCGTCAAATCTGATTTCCTTTTTAACATTGATAATAATTATTTTACTGGTCCCTTTTCAAGTTATATGGGTAAATAAAATGTATATAAATTGATAATTATATTAATCCTAAGCCAAAGGGTGAGGTGTCTCTACTTAAGTCCAAAAATGGACACCATTTATAAAGTTAGAAATATGAAACTTCTAGTTTCATTTTCATATTTATTTTGTCCTTTTTTTTCCCCCAAGAAATCGGAAAGAAATTGAAAATCGAGATGCAAATCGGGATTTTATTTTTTGGCAAAATCGTACAGCCCTAAGCCCCACTAATACTTGCGTCCCTGGCACTATTTCACTGCATCATAAAACACCACAGAGTGTTTACCTACCATAACCTGTTAGCGCCTTCAATCCAGTCTGGCTTGTGCTTTCAAAGTGAGGCATATTAATCGTTGTGGGATATTAGTTGCACTCATTTGACCTTTTTGAAGTCTCCCAGCGCTTTGAATTATTAGCAATTGTAGTTCTTTGGACTCGGTGGTTATAATTGCTCCAACACCACCCCATTTTTTTCCCCTTATCAACATGACGGGTCGACAATATACCAAAAAACTGATAATAGGGCTGCAAAGATTAGTCGATTAATCAATGATCAATGAATACAATCGATTACAGAATGAATCGGCAACGGATGTAATAATCGATAATCGCCAAGAAACGTAATCATTGTCTGTTTTGTGCTTTGATATTAATATATCATATTTGAAAATATGAAATGGTCATAACTGATGGAAAAAAGGTGACAAAGAAAAGAAAAACATCAAATATAAAAAACCGGAAATATTACCGTATGAATTGTAATAAGTTTGTCTCAAGTAACTTGTTCATTTGTTGGTTAAGAAGAAATATATTTGTCTACATTTAAAGTTAACAAGATTAATCTCTTGCAATTGTTGGTCAGTGTCAGCATTTTGGGGATTTTCTAAAAGAAAAAAAGTCCAACTAATTAATTGTTTAAATAATCGGCAACTGATTATTAAAATCATGGTTAGTTGCAGCCCTAATTGATATACTGTACTTGAAAAATAAGTAAGAAAATGGTGCTGGCTCTGTGGCACAGTGGGTAAGAACCTAAGCATATTCTGGATTTAATAAAATCAATACAAATATTGAAAACCGTATCAAAATCTAATTTATGAACAAATCTACCTGACTGGTACTTTTCCAAGACCAATGAAAGGATTGCGGTCCAACCGAGTAAGAAGGCAGTGGGGGGAGGGGGAGAGGGGTCTCTCTATGTGGGTTTTTTTTTCCCGGAGACAGGAAACGAGTAGCCAAGCAGTGACAATGTGAACATTTTGTGGAACAGACAATGGTGATGTAATCATGGTCTGTTTGGGACGTGACTTACTGAGCTTCAAGAACTGGGCCTCACATGGCTACATGAACAAACGTACATATCTACACGCGAGGGCATCAGGTCGAGCAGCGCCACGACTTCTAATTCCCTCTCCGGCGTTTCTGCAATGTGCTCCCCCCGACTCTTTATCCCAGTTTCCGATGTAATCTTATCAGTATCTCTCTCAATTAATAATGAAAAATGACGTTTAAGCCCAAGAAGTCCCAGGGACAAACATAAACCTAAGTACACTTTGAAAATTGCGGGAGGCGGGTACAAACTAGGCCCTTTACTTCCGATTTGAGGTTTCATGATAAGTGATAGGCATTGCATTTTTCTGATAATGCGTATTGAAGTGATATTATCCTGACAATGACGATACTTAAACGTAGCCCTACATTAAACAACCACCAGAGGCGGGTGTCGTTGGCAGAGTGCTTACGAACACCGCACCTAACGCGCCTCCATTCATGTTAATGGCGCTGTGTGTTGTGTCTACCGCAGCGTTCACAGTGCCACGACTTCTCCCCTTGTCGGCTTGTCTGTGATGCCTTCCCCCGATTTCTTCAACCCAGTATCCGACTAATCTTATCCGATACAAATATAAAAAACGGCGCTGCCGCTGGTGTGTTGAGACATGTCATGCTGCCATGGCAGCCGCAGTGCAGCTGTTCATTCATTATTGAGAGAGATAGTGACAGGATTAAATCGGAAACTGGGATGAAGACATTGCAGAAAAGCCGGACAGGGGATTTGAACCTGCGTTACTGCTCGACCTATGGTCTGGGGGCGCGCTCTCTTAACCGCTGATGAGGACATATAAAACCGCAGCTCGTCTTCAATGCTAAAAATATATATGTTGTGGTTTCATCCGAGGGTGACAAGTAATTAGAATCAATCACTTTATTGCCAAAATTGTGCCACACACAACATGGAAATTGATTTTGGTCATCTTTTCACCCCCTGGTACAAGTAATAAATCAAGAAAAAACAAAAAACTGTAACACCAATGGTGGTATTAAGGACAGTGTAGTACTAGCAGCATGATAGAAATATTAACAAGGGAACAGCAGCAATGTAATCTAGTTTATGTTCCCACTGCACGTACTCATAGAGTACTAGTAGTCCAAATCGTATCACTTAGTAAGCTGTGATGTGTGGCCAATGCTTTGTACACTCTCACAGTTTACGCGACCCTCGAGTGATGGTGCTCTTGCCAAAGTTCAGTAGCAGTACAGCAGATGGAAAGAAGCTATTCCTGAACCTGGTAGTCTTTGTGAGTGGGGTTCGGAATCTTCTGCAGGTCACTTCCGGTGCCTATATGCATGTATATAAAGTCTGGTAGAAGGCCACGGTATGTGGACACAAAAACACACAAAACGCACACCAATTCAAAATCCGACCACTAGATGTCGCTTTGTGACCAGTTACACATCACTGTCAATGCAACCTTTTTGTATAAATATTGATGAAATACAGTCAAAATCCTACTTAAAGTTACTCACAGGGTGGTTCTTCTGGACGAATAGGCTGGCTGCTTCTACTAGTTCTTCCAAAAAGAATGAGTTAATGGAACTGGTTGGACTGATTATTAAATCATGCGTTTGTGGGTCACATATCCACACGATAACATTTGGGCGAGGAATAGCACACTGCAAGTTACCACCACCGAATAGACATGTTGAAAAAATAGCCAAATACACATCAAGTAAATGGCACCGGAAGTGACGTTCAGAAACCGGAAGTACCTCCCGAACTCGTCTATAGCTCATGTATAGCAGGTAGTAAATCCCCTTTTTGCCTTACACTAAAATTGGAAGGAATTTCAGATTAAACGTTTAGATTAAAACTTCCTATCAGGCGATATTGTGGTACATTCTCATTTGTCACGCTGTCTCAAGACAAAGTGGTGGGAGAGCAGTAGTGGCGCGGCTCCTGAGGGAACTTTGAATGAGGAACTGAGGAATGGGAGAGTGTGCAGGCCGGAAGCTGGGGATGCACTGGTAGAAATGTGGGTCATCGAGGAATAAACCTAAAAATCATTTCAGTATACTCGACTACAAGAAAATAGAGCTGCAACCGATTAATTGATTAATCAATGATAATCGATTGTTGAATTAATCGGCAACTAATTTGATAATCGATTAATCGACAGCGATTAATCGTTCCCTTGTTGGGTCACTCCTCTGCTTAAATGTGTTGAATATGTACACTGTGAAGCGTGTTTGAATTAAATATTTTTGGCCCTACCTCAACATGGCCCTACCTCATCCTCATCATAACTAACTTCTGCCTTTTTGATTTTTGGTTCCTTCAGGCTGCGGAATCGGGCATTGTGAAGATAAAGACGATAGCCGGCAGAAACACAGACATACTTGCAGGTATGCGTGTGTGTGTATGTCTGTGTCATGGTCTAAAAATAATGCTTTATAATGGTCTGCAAACATCTATAGCTGACAGATGTGATTGCTGCAAGTAGGGCTGTGCGATAAAAAAAAAAAAAAGTAAAATCCTGATTTGTGTCTTTTGAATTCTTGATTTTTGATTTGTTTCCAATTTCTTGGGGGGGAAAAAAAGGACAAAATATATTGAAACTAGAAGTTTCATATTTCAAACTTAGCAAATGGTGTCCATTTTTGGAGTTGAGTAGAGACACCTCACCCTTTGGCTTAGGATCAGGGCTTGAAAACGAAATTATTTTTAAAACGTTCCGTTCCGAACGGTTCAGGCAGGTCTATATCTAACGTTTTCATTCTTGGAACTGTTCCACCACCAAAATATTGGTCCTGAACCGGTTCGGAACACAAACATTTTGTTCATTCTTAAAGTTCCTTATATTGTGCAAAGTTACGTTTAGATATCGTTTTTATACAAAATATTTTTGGTGGATGTTCAAACTTCAGGGTAACTGTATTAACGTCATTACATTCGCGTCCTTGTTGTCCACAAGATGGAGCCACAGATGCATGGGGCTTGACGACTGACAGTGAAAGTGGACCAAAATAGTCTCCCAGACAATATAATACTTATGGAGAACGGAAAAACAAAACGTTTTTAACCGGTTTTGTGGATTTCATAATGTTTCATTTCTGTTCTGGAACATTTGAAGAAATGTTAAAAAGGAAATCCGATTTGATGATTTCACTTTTTCAAAAATCCTCTGAACAAAATAATCCGATATCAATTTCAAATCGATTTTTGTTTTTGCACAGCCCTAGCTGTGAGTGATGGTTGTGTGTAGAGTCAAGTCAATGTTTGAGCGTTCTTTCTATCATTTGTTTATTTTCCCTTATTCCTATTTGCAGCTCTGGCCAACAGCCACATTTTACTCCTTGTATGAATGGCAGACTTGGCAGTTGAACGTTGCTAGTTGCTACGCTACCCACAATGAACAAATTCATATATTGATATGATCAATATGTTTCAGTGTTACATGATAGTCCAACACAGACGCCTCTCAGGTGGATATATATCAGGATCCTTGAAATGTCTTAAAAGGCAGTAAATTCATAATCATAAAAATATGGCCTTGACAAGCATGGTCATATACTGCATGTCCGCTCGTCCCCGCTCTGTCTTCCCCCTATGCACACTGACGCTGTCAATAAAATGAGGAAATGGTGCTTGTGCAGATAAATGCCTTCGAAGCAAACACAAAATTGAACATGTTTAGTAAGACACAAAACTTTCACTATTGGTTTCAGTGTAAGTTTTGCATTGGATCAAAAGGTTATGTTTCATGAACATAGCAGAATAGTTATTTGGAATTACTGGTGGTTTTCTGCCAGTTGTGTCTGGCAATCTCTGTCAATAACAATTAGCCTGTCGAACCAACGAATAGTCAACGCATCGCACGTGATTAAAACGATCTTTAGGTCTGGTAAAAACATGCAAAAAATAAAGGGTCGATTAAATCGTGTTATCCAATCCCACCACAGTAGGTGGGACAAACGACATGGAGGCGTGGCAGCCAAACTCCGCCCATGTCTCGCGTCGCCTATACCAAACTCTGCCCGCGTCGCCCATACCAAAATCTGCCCACGTCTCGATTTGAATAATTCGATTGGTCAGCCTGTATACGGGCGATGTCTGCCTGATTTGCCCAGACCCAATGTACCGTGAAGCGGCGTGCGATGCGTGGACGATTCGTTGATTCTGGCTTGCCAGACTAAATGAAAGTGAGGAAAGGACACTTGTGCTGAAAAATGAATGAACTTTACCACTTGTTGATTGCTTGCAGCTCTTTTGAATGAATCCCAAGTAAATGTTTGTTCTGCTTGCAGCGCTTAAGGAGAACAGCTCGGAGGTTGTCCAGCCGTTTCTGATGGGTTGCGGCACCAAGGAACCAAAGATCACCCAGCTGTGTCTGGCGGCAATCCAAAGACTCATGACCCACGAGGTGGTCTCTGAGGTACGAACCAATTAACTCTTGTTTTCCCATTGACGTGCTGCCGCGCCATACTAGCATTGTTTCAACCACTCATTTTAATTGATTTAAAAAAAATATTTAACCGGACATTTTACGGCGTTTATTTCTTTCATGAACAAGTTCAGAAGTCCGTTCTTACTGGAAAAAATGGCCCTTCGCCGATCGTCACTTCCTGGGGCTAGAGCTGTGACCGAGTGCCTGAGGAACAATGGCCGATTTTAACGCTCCCTGGTCGTGGTATGAAATCTACAGCAGATTTCATAAAATTCACCTGGGAAAAATTGGGTCTTTTTTTCATGTTTTTTAAAAATGTTTTATGTCTCATGTTTAATTCTTTAAGATTTTTTCTGCGAGGTCTTTGGGTGATAGCTATGCTAGTTTGAATAAAAGGAGCCAAAATGTGTATAGCTATGATTTTGTTTCATAGGCTTTATCCATGGTTAGTTGACACATGGTAAATAACCTAAAAGAGAGCCTGTTCGAGTCCTGCACATTATTCTTTCTACTATTGCTATTTTTTATTGTTATTTTCTCACAGTGTTATTTTATTATTATTTTTTTACTGTTATATTTACTGTACCAGGGTGTGAACCAAATGTCCGAAGTCAATTTCCGGTGTTTTATGCATGACCTGCCAAGAAAAGTGATTCTGATTTTAATTCTGAACACAGAATCTGGGACAAATCCATCCAAATCCATTCCAGTTGTTGTTGGAAATGACAAAAGAAAGAAGTGATTACATCCTGGTGCATTTCTGTGGCCTACAAGTAACATAATCATACTTAATCACCAACCTACCGATAGATCACTGTGCGGTCACGTGACTAGACTTCCGGGTCCAGGGGCCGCTGGGAAATGTAATTGGCATGTTTGCCGGTGGCGTCAATCGCAATCTCGCTACTCTACGAACACGTGCATTGATAATGGGTTGCCACACATATTGCCAGCACTAACCGTACTATGTTTTTGTACCACTACGGCGCAGGTTTGCAATCTCTCAGTGCTTCTAGTTCATAGTGATTTGTCATTGATGTTGACAGAATGTTGAAGCAGCAGTATGTGTGTGCCTCCAGTCAGCGGCAGGTAACATCATCAACATGCTGTGGCAGCTGATGGAGAACAGTCTAGAGGAGCTCAAGCTGCTCCAGACCGTCCTGGTGCTGCTCACCACCAACACAGTAGTGCACGACGAGATCCTCTCAAAGGTAATGACTAGGGCTGTACGGCTTTGCTCCACCTTAAAAATTTTGGTTTTTTTTTTTTCACCGTTGCGATATATTGTGGTGTCATCGTTGCGTTTTTTTTTTTATATTCCGTAGGGCGTGGGTTGCTGCAAATAGATATTTTTAAATGCACGTTATTAGTCAAACAAAAACAAAAATACTCCATGTTTAATTTGCGTTTTGGTTTTTTTTTTACAACACACACCTACCATTTAATGTCTATGACAAAGCGTTATTTAAAAAAAACACAGTCACTAACAAGATGAAGTGTCACATATACAGTGAAGCTGCATGCTCAATGTGTGTTTGGCTACCAGGCGTCACAATGCAGCACTTTCGCTTTCAAGACAGCGTAAGGACACAGATGATAGGGGTGTCTGACTAGATCTTCCAGCAAAATGATATATCAGCCCTGCAGCCTGCAAATATATAAAATGATGGCTGTGTTTCAATTTGCGCACTTCCCGCGTACTGCGTACTATCTACTGGAACAACACTCGCACACCATAAGAATAGTGCGCAACCTGCACTCTAATCATATACTCACTCTGTGACGAACGAACCGGGAATGGCGGCCATGCCAGTTCGCGTCATCCCACCGCCCTCGCAAATATCACAAGCTACACTAAAAAGTAACCGCACACGTCAATTGTTAATTCATATCACATTACTGTGACAATTCACTATGAAATAAATGATACATTCACAACTCTCATTCAAACCGCTGCATCTGTGATACAAGTTTCCTTTTTACAAAATATAATGTTAGATTTGCTTCACAACCTGGGCGTTAAATAAAATAACCATATTTACAATTTCAAAAAAGGAAAAAAAAATATCATATATGTATGTAAACATTTATTTAACATGAAATGTAACGTCTGTGCGGTAAATGTTGTCCAAAACGCTCTATATAAAGTTTGTGTTCTGACTCTCCATCCCTACAGGCCATAGTGCTGTGCTTTCGCCTACACTTCACCAAGGACAACATCACCAACAACACGGCCGCAGCGACGGTCCGACAGGTGGTGACCGTCGTGTTTGAGAGGATGGTGGCAGAGGACGAGCGGTTCAAAGGTGTGACCATTTTCTACCAACATTTTTGTTTTGACAATTTATCAGCAGCGATTAAGGGTTTCATTAGCCTGGCGAGCCAGAACCAATGCATCATCCACACATCGCACATCGCTAGACGCTTGCATTGGGTCTGGGAAAATCCAAGTCGCCATCAGTACAAAATCAATCGACCAATCAGCGCGGACGTGGGGGAAGTTTGTACGTGCTACACAAGATGTGGGTGGAGTTTGTATGGGCTACGCAAGACGTAGGCGGAGTTTGGTTGTCACGCCTCCACGGCGCTTGTCCCACCTACTGCGCTGTGACTGGATAACACAATTTGATTGACACAGTTTTTTTTCTACGTTTTCCGACCCTGGTTTTACCAGACCCAATGCAAGCGTCTAGGGATGTGCGATGCGTGAACGATGCATTTGTTCGGGCTCGCCAGGCTAGGGTTTCATTGTTTAGTAGTCCTCTATTCAAACATATTTAATAGATTTTGCTCTAAAATTACCAATGTTAGTTGCCATTCTCGGTGTCACCCATTCTCTTAGATACAAATATAAATGCAAATAATACATTTAGAGATAACAAGTAAGAACAATGTTATAAGCTTGCACGGACAGATAGGCTCTTCCACGCTAATACTTAAATGGAAACATCAGGACACAAACTGCAATAAGTGGAGATATTGAAACATCAAAAAGTTTGCAATGTTATTAACAATTTCAGGTTAGTAATTATTCAAATTTTAAAAGACAATTGAATAGATTGATCGGTTTAATTCTCTGTAAAAATGGCTGATTAATCACAATAATTGTTAGTGGGCCCACTTGTCATAATAACTTATTTAGTGTGGGTTAGTTCCTACTGCGGGGGGGACTACTGCGGGATCACCACCTTAACGTGGTGGGGTAGTTTGCGTGTCCCCTAGAGCTATGTTGGGTAGGGTCACCCATGCCGAACAGGTCGAAGGGTAGAGACCAGACAAAGAGTGATCCCACTGGCCCTCCAGGTTGGGGGTTGGGGGTTGGGCTGTGGGCCGATAACCTGCACCCAGTAAAAATATTTATTACAGAAACCAAAAGGCCTTATGTGCCACATGGCACAAAGTGGATAGGTAACAGCCAGGTAACAGTTCCGAGGCTAAATTCATTTGATTTGTCGATTTAGTGTTCAGACTGCCCTTTTCCCAAATAAGACATATATGTTAACAAAGGCATGTGTGTTTAGTATGGGCGTCATGCTCATGTTGGACAAACAACTGAAAGGAATTCCTTGTTATTTTGATAAAATCAGATTTACTGATATGTGAAAGGCTGCATTTGCGTTGCATTTTCATGTTATTGCTATTATGTTTGAAAGTCGCGATAACATTATTGATTATCGCCATCATTTCTTGGCCAATTTACAGTTTAGAAAAATGTGTTATCCTGTCAGCCCTAGTCCTGTCTGAACAATTCTCCGGTTCATCCCCCAGGAATCTGTGAGCCGCCACCTGTGGTCCAAGGTAACACCAATCGCAGGTCCATTAGCACGCTCAGACCCAGCGCTAAGGACGCCTACATGCTGTTCCAGGTATGGACAGAAAGTTCAGATATAAGTGTGATCAGATATTAGCCTGGCAAGCTAGAACCAACAAATCGTTCGTGCATCCCTCGCCGCGCACGGTCGTTGGGTCTGGACCAAGCAGAGACCCAATTGATGCCAATTGATTTTTTCAGTACAATCAGAGTCCTGTGAAGGCGGAGCTTTGTGCGAGGCGAGACATGCGTGGAGTTTGATACGCACTTCGATTCAAACCCTGCAATATCCAAACCAACCACCGCGAACCAGGGGAGATGCGTGAACGATTTGTTGGTGGCTTGCCAGATAATGGTTTATTACCTGCGTGGGGGCAGAGCCGCGGAGCAGGTTATGTTTTTGGTCGCGTTGGTTTGTCCCCTCGATAACTGAAAAAGTTGAAAAGTTCAAAAGGATACTTACCGGGTTCATTGCCATAGGGATATCCAATAGGTTAGATAGGATCCGTGTCACCCGTAGCCAGGATTGAGTGAGCACGATGAGATGTTTTTCCAAACAAATACATTTCCATGTCCTATTCTTCGGCATTCAAGTCCCTTCGCCACATTGCATACTAATCGAGTAATAGTTGACTAATCGATTATACAACTAATCGGCAACTAATTTAATAACCGATAATCGCAAAGGACTTGAAACCTTGTTGTTGTCGGCAGTTTTGTGTTGAAAATGCCCTCTATTGGTCCATGCAAATTCCATATGAAATATCTATATTTTTCAGAAAATATTAAATGGATAAAATTGATTAAAAAAACATGAATATGATAAACTATCAAAGTGTCAGAAAAAGTAACTTAATTTTTGGTAGATTTATGAACAACATTTGACAATATTTGAAGTTGACAAGATGGGTTTCTTGTAATTGCTGCTTGGTGTGAATATTTAGATTTTTTTTTCTGAAGAAAAAATATCTCCGATTAAATATAACCGATTAATCAATTAATCATTTTAATAATCGGCAACTAATCGACTATTAAAATAATCGTTAGTTGTTGCCCTACAACTAACCCACTTTGAAGATAATTGCTAGTTGCAGCCCTGCATAGCTACAATAAAGGCCAAAAGGACATATGATTGACACATTTTTATGTATGTATATGTCATGTATATGTCATGTATATGTCATGTATATGTCATGTATATGTGCTCATGTAGGACCTCTGCCAGCTGGTGAATGCAGACGCCCCCTACTGGCTAGTCGGTATGACGGAGATGACCCGTACGTTTGGTCTGGAGCTGCTAGAGTCGGTGCTCAACGACTTCCCCGCCGTCTTCCTGCAGGTGCAGCATTCAATTCAATAGGGATTGTGCATGGTGACAGCATGAGCCCACTGCTTTGATTGGATTGTGTGTATAACACTTTCGGCGCTGCATATTAATGCAGTGAAGAACAATCAATACACAATGACGTCTCGCTTCGCAGGCATAACAAACAATTCTTCAACCAAATCAATCCAGACAGTATTAAATTGCAAGAGACAACCCAAATATCCTTATTTGCTACAAATCACGTACAATTTCAATTTGAGCTTTTGCGACCAATGATTCTCATCTCGCAGACAACAAATACTCAGTCACCCCTTCCTTTAGTCCCTTCATGATAAACATTTAGGAGAATAGTTTCAGATTGAAAAAAAAAAGTTAAGAGTTTCTGAAAACATTACATATGTTTCAGTTTTGCCTTTAGGAGCTTTTTCCTACAGAATAGTTTGGCAAAGTGCGTGGCCTCTTGATTTACTGCTAGCACACACACACACTTCTATACATACACAAAACAAATTAGCGCTTTACATCTGCGTGGGTGTTGCACCTCTGCCATGACCCGAAAGGGCAGTCGTGGGCAACTGCAACTTGATGTATAACAATAATGTAAACAAAATGCGCCTGTACCTGACAATTATGCAGATGCCCAATTAGTATTACCATATGCTCCCTGCCAATACATTACAGCAACTTGAAGTTGATGGAAAAATAATCACTGCAACTTTCTGTCTCTTTCAATACGGCCTGTGATCCGTAAATGTATCATTTCACACAATGGTTGTTGTTATGAATTCTGTTGTCTGGATGTCAGTTTTCCAAACAAGACAGTTGCATTTGTGCCTCAATCTTCTGGTGAACTATTGACCATACTTACTTTGTGATGTTTTATGACATTTGCGCTGTCTCAAATGGGCGCTGTCAAGAGTTGCCCTGAAAGTGCCCGGACGATGCCCTGAAAATGGTCGGACACCCAGTGGGCTAACGATGGACACTACTCGCCCTTAATAACGTTACTTGACATATCCGCAGATGTATTGCAGGCGTTCAACTAGGGCTGTACGATTTTGCTAAAAAATAAAATCTGGATTTTCGATTTGTTTTTGATTTCTTAGGAAAACAGACAAAATATATCAAAACTAGAAGTTTCATATTTCTTGTGTCTATTTTTGGAATTAAGTAGAGTCATCTCACCCTTTTGCTTAGGATTAATACAATTACCAATTTATATACATTTTACTCACCCATATAACTTGAAAACAGACCAGTGAAATAATTATAAATGTTAAAAAGGAAATCCAATTTCACAATTTCACTTTTTCAAAAATCCTCTGAACAAAATAATCCAATTTAGATTTCAATTTTTTGCACAGCCTTACATTCAACCCTTTAATGAGGCCCAATTGTGAAAAATCTTTCATATTCCTTAAATGGTTGCAGAGAGAAGGAAATTGCTTGTTTTCTATGGGTTAAGTAAAAACGGAGCACTGACTTCAATGGTGGTGTTAATATTCTTGCAATTATGTTCTTGCAATTAGATGAGGCCTAGGCAGGTCAAAATGGGTTGCCCCTACACCCTGCGTTTTGGGGATATCATTTTATTGTTTTTAACGGGCATATGCGCCGTTTCTCATTCTTTTTTCTTCCGTTCCTCATTCTATCACTATCTCTCTAATGAGATAGTGATAGGATTAAATCGGAAACCGGGATGAAGACTCGGAGGCCACTCTGCCTCTGCGTTCCCCCGTTTCTGGGATATAATTAACAACTAACCTTTAACTAATAATGTTCCGTTTGTATTTTCAGCACCAGGAGTTCAGCTTCCTACTCAAGGAACGGGTGTGCCCGCTCGTCATCAAGCTCTTCTCCCCGAACATCAAGTTCCGGCAAGGCAGCGCGGGGGGCAGCGGTGGGAGCTCCACTCTCCCGCCCCCGGTGGAGAAACCCTACTTCCCCATCTGCATGCGTCTGCTGCGCGTGGTCTCCGTGCTGATCAAGCATTTCTACAGCCTTCTGGTATTTCCCCACCACACGCAATTCACATGTCATCACTCTTTCTTGGGTTCCCCCCACACCCATAAAGTGCCTGCATGCTAGACCAAGATGTTCATGTGTAGCTTTGCCACCTCCGCCATCACGGCACGGAATGGATCATGATTTTCTTTCTCTTTTTATGCATTTATTTATTCAATCTGTTTCCATTGGAGCACGGTGGTGCTGTTAGGTATTTCTTATCCATTGTTTGTTTCTGTCCCCCCCCCTCTCAACTGCTCTACATGGCACTACGCAAAAACTGTACTCCGCGCCCACCCCATGATTAGTCGACTAATGGATTGTCGAATAATTTGTTATACGTGTTGTTTTAAGGCTGAATTATGAATCGCAATAGTTGGTAAACTGTTTCAACTAGGGTTTAGGCACCCACCTCTATGAACAAAACAAAATTAAAAATAAAAATCCATTACAAAACCGCAATTTATGGCAATTGTGGAAAAAACTAATTTTAAAATTTGGTGCAAGCTTTGGTGTTGTTTAGAGCCATGCGATATTGACAAAAAAATATTGCGGCCATTGGTATTTATTTTGTTATTACAAATACTTGTATTTAAAAAGAGGGCAGCGTACCTCAATCTTCATTCGTAGTATATAAAGCATGTACAAAACAATTTGCTAACATTGGCCACTAGAAGGAAGCATTTATAAAAAACGACTGGGTTTCAAAAAAATCGCAAATCGATTCAAAATGGATCTTTGCTCAAAATGTAATGATCAAATAGAACAGGACAGTACCACTGGAAGTCGGGTGTCTCTCTCTCACATAGCGTATAGCTCTCTCTACCTCTCCTTGTCTCCGGATACACGGGTACTTTCAGCAATGGCACCGCGCCGTCGGAGGCTTCAACCCGGCTAGGATGAAAGCAATAGGATGATGTCACGCACGCTGCGTCTACTTTATAAACAGTCTATGAGATAAAAGCATGATCTCACAGACTGAAACTCACAAAATACTAATAATTATTTTTAAAATGTTCTGTTCAGGCAGGTCTATGTTTAACGTTTTCGTTCTCAGAACCGTTCCACCACCAAAATATCGGCCCTGAACCGGTTCGGAACGCAAAAATTCTGTTCGTTCTTAAAGTTCCTTATATTGTGCAATGTTAAATTTAGATATAGTTTATACAGAATATATTTGGTGGACTTCAGTGCAACTGTATTAACGTGAAAACCGTGTTTAAAAACACCATTACATTCGCTTCCTCGTCTGTCCACAAGATGGAGCCCCAGATGCATGGGGCTTGATGACTGACCGTGAAAGTGGACTGAAATAGTCCTCCCATGGATCTTTGTGGATTTCATTATGTTCCGTTTCTGTTCCGGAACAGTTGAAGAAATATTTTTTCGTTTCTGTTTCCGCTACTTATAAAATTCTGCAAAATTCCGTTCGTTTCCGGTTTTCGTTTTCGTTCCTTGAAACGGTTCGGAGCCCTGTCAAAATCAGTGGCTATTTTTGTTTTGTTTTATATTTCTTTCATTCCTAGTTGTGGAATATTAAGACAAATTATTTAT
>OMKY01172995.1:0-13908 GCA_900302395.1 Bregmaceros cantori
GTCATCGTTTGAGCGCTGAGGAAGAAAAAAAGATTTATGTATGTTTTCTATGTCTAGAGGGTTCATTTATTAAGCTATACTGGACATTAGCCGGGTATCGTCTAGCTAAGCTAAGCTATGAGCTAAGCAGGAAAACATGGCCGAACACCACACATCAGGAAGAATCACTGATTTATAGCTGATGGGAGGGGACAACCGATGATGTCGGCTATGTGGCTCTACAAGTCACATATCCAAGTCACAAAGCACAAAGTTCTGCGTTCACGGGGCTCTGATTGTATGACATCAATTGGGTTTCTGCTTGGTTCTGACACAACGCGACTGTGAACGGAGAGCGACGCGTGAACGGTTTGTTGGTTCTGGCTCACCAGGCTAACCCAACACTTGGTTCTTTCAGCTTGCAGTGGAGCGGTGGTCCTGTTTCTAACTGAACGCTCTCTCTCCTCTAAGGGTGTTGTTCTGTTTCCCATGATGCCCTAGGAGCCAAATTCCCCATCAAGTGGACGGCTCCCGAGGCCGCTCTGTACGGACGCTTCACCATCAAGTCGGACGTCTGGTCGTTCGGTGTTCTTCTCACAGAGCTGGCGACCAAGGGGCGCGTTCCCTACCCCGGTATGTCCTTCCCTGTTTACTAGATAAGCTAGATAACTTTATTTAGTCACACATTCACACATGTACAGTCAAATTCTTCCTCCGTATTTACCCCATCCCTGAGGAGCGGTGGGCAGCCGCGGCGCAGCGCCTGGGGGCCAACTCCAGATTCTGAGCCAGTACCTTGGCCAGGGGCACTGACTGGAGCTGGTTAACTAGAACATGTTTTTGGTGGTGGGGGAAACCAGAGTGCCCGGAGGAAACCCACGCAGACACGGGGAGAACATGTAAACTCCACACAGAAAGGACCTGTCCGGGCTGGGATTCGAACCCAGGACCTAGCTGTGAGGCAGCAATGCTGACCAATGCGCCACCGTGCAGACTCCTCCAAATTACATTTTAAAAAATTTTTTTTTGAACCAATATTTTTTCCCAATTGGTTCGTTCCAAACAGAAACGGAGTTGTTTCCAGTCATGAGTTGCACCAATAAATTGACATTCCCGAACCGGTTAAAACATTTTTAAAAAAAATCCCGGACAGCTAATTTCATTCCTGCCAACTGAAACTTATTTTTTTTCATCTGACAGCTGTTTCAATTGAAGTTGATGTTCGTCTCGGGACGTAAGCACCGTTTTTCCATCTTTATTGGATAGGATTGGTCCGAAACTGAGTTAAACAGTGGGTAGACATTGCTGACAAGCCGGCGAGGGGAGGAGAACTGGTGGCACTGATCTAAACCTCAGCGCCATTAGGTGTGGGTCTCTAACATTGTGTTTCTCTCAGGGATGGTGAACCGCGAGGTCCTGGACCAAGTGGACCGTGGCTACCGCATGCCGTGTCCCTCGGAGTGTCCCGGCTCGCTGCACGACATGATGCTGTCCTGCTGGCGCCGGGAACCCGAGGAACGGCCCACCTTCGAGTACCTCCAGGCCTTCCTCGAGGACTACTTCACCTCCACCGAACCGCAGTACCAGCCTGGGGAGAACCTATAGAACCCGGAACCACTCTTCAAATCTGAAATACTCCACACGCCACGCGTTTTGGGGCAAACCCGGGAAGCGTTTTCTGGTACGTCAAGTTGCGTGGGGAAGGGGTCGATCCAACGGGTGATTCTGGGTCATCTGATCTGTCAATGACGGACCACCGCCGGAGAAGTTTGGACTTCCCGGGAAGGGAAGATGGTGAGAGAGCGAGAGAGAGAGAGAGAGAGAGAGAGAGAGAGAGAGAGGGCGGGGCAAACTGTGCCAAAACACCTGGGGACACGTTCTCGCAGCAACCCGAAAGACGCGGGACGTCACCCGCTGAAGAGCACTGCCAATCGGAATGTCTTCTTCAGTTGCGTCTGTTATTTTCTTTCGTTTTAAGTTATTTATTCCAGCGTCCGTTTTTCCCCATCTTTTATTGACAGGATTTAGTAGGAAACGTGGCAGAACAGCCGGCGAGGGGAGGAGAACTTGCGGCACTCCGGACGCTGTGATCCAAACCACAGCACCGTTACTATGAATGGGGGCCGTCTTTAGGTTCAGTGTCGTTCACCATCGACGAGCTCCAGTTTCTTATTTTTTGTTTGGTTTTATTTTCTACACATTTTCGTGTCTGTGACCCCCCCAAAATGTCCTGTGAAGCCTTTTGACGTAACTCTTGGTACATGATTAGATCGGTTGAGAGCTGCACCATTTTGGGATTTCTTTTGTGATGCCAGTGTTTCTTGATTCGTCACATGAATTGATATGAAATCTTGCTAGTAAATTGGCCGTGTCCGAAATCGCTCCCTAACCCCTAGCCCCTAGCCCCTAGATAGGGCACTGACTATATAGTCCACTCAATCTCAGCGACGGACACTAGAAGCGGCACTGTTAACTTACGTCACCGCTGTCGCATAGTGACCTCATTGCCTGTCGGCATTGGCCGAAGCATTCGCATGCTTTTTTTTATAATAAATGTATACTTTATCACAGAAAATCAATTGTACTCACATTTATAATTATTTGCCGCGGTCGGTTGCTGCTGCGTCCTGACGCCGTCCTCCATTGTTTTTGTTTTGGAGTGCGCGTCGTCTTCTTCTACGTTTTAATTAGTGTAATGCGTCTCGCAATGCCTTATGGGTTATATTTCTCCGTCTAGGGTACATCCGATGCTCACTACATTTCACGGTGCATTGTGGGATACTTTCAGTGCCCTAAATGGGGCACATGGAGAATTCGGACACCCCTACAAAATGGCGTGCGCCCCATATAGTGCCCTATATGGGGGTTAGGGGGCGATTTCGGACACAGCCATTATGTCCATGCATGGCCAGTGTATCTGCACCGGTCTACAAGTTTACATTTGGACACGACCCCCACAAACCTTCCACCCGGTACCCAGGACAATTTGGGTCCATTGTCTGTTTCCCCATCCACATACCCCTCCCTGTGTATTTGAATTTCACCCGTGTGCTGTAAATTTTAAGACTTGAGTTCATTCACATGTTGAACCTCAGTTCTCGACCCGTAATTCCCTCTCGTATTTTTATGACCGGTGACGGCATGTTACTCTCTCGACTCCATTAAGATTAATCGTGATGAATTGCATTGCATTTGCGGGGCCGTTACAAACGGCGCCAACTATTTTTGGTGGCGACGCCAATGAATAGATCTATTAACCAATACAAGCCCTCCCTCCAGTGGGAGCAATATCGTATTTAACATTTGTGCGATTAATCACGATTAATCGTTAATAGTCACAGCACTGAATTGAATTCACTCTGGTTTCTGCTTCTCTTTTTCCACTCGGTCTTCCGCTGCTTCTTGGTCTGCTTGGCTGCGATCCGAGCCTCTCTTACTCAGATTTTCTGATATTTTTGAATGAAACACGTTTTCTCTTTCATGTTGCGCGTCCTCTGCACGTCATCAGCTGAATCAACGGTTCTCGGGCCGGTACGACGCGTGCGTGATGGAACTCCTGTAGCAGCGTTTTGCTTTGTGTGGGGTTTTTTATGCACAAAATGGTGTAAAACATGTACATGTGTATATTTTTACTGACCTTTCTCCATATTCGCTGTGTCTTGCTTTGGTCTGCAATTGTGAACAGAGATCTCCTGGCAGTCGGTGATAGACGTAGCCTGGCAAGCCGGACCCAGCGTCACGCATCGCTCCCGGTTCGCGGTCGTTGGTCTGGATTGAGCAGAGAAAGGGGAGGACCCAAATCAAGTTATCAAATCACAGCGCAGTAGGCGTGATTAGGGCTAGGACGATTTACGGTGTGATCGTAAAGCGCGATCATCCCGCAATTGCGCTCACTAATCGTGTGATCGTACATAATATCGTATGATTATCAAAACTGTCACCGTAAAAAAGAAAAGACGGAACGCGGCAATTCCGATTGAGGAATAATCGGCAAGCCGACCGAGTGTAGGGGATGCAGCCGTGGCTGATGGGCGCATCGCCGGGTGGAGTGAGCCGACAGAAGTCCGCTCACTCGGCTGCATGCGTCTTGGCTTGCGTCGCAGTCGAAAACATGCATTAAACTCTGGCCTCGCACGTACCAAACTCCGCTAACATCTTGCCTCGTACGTGACAAACTCCGCCCTTGTCTCGCCTCACTCATACCAAACTCCGCCCACGTCTCTCACGTACCAAACTCGTCTCGCCTCGCACAGATCAAACTCCGCCCTCATTTCGCCTCGCACGTACCAAACTCCGCCCACGTCTCGGCTCGCATATACCGGACTCCGCCCACATCTCGCCTCCCGCGTACCGAACTCCGCCCCCGTCTCACACAAAGCCCCGCCTTCACGGGGCTCTGATTGATCCAGACCCAACAACTGTGAACGGCGAGCGATGTGTGAAAGATTCGTTGGTTCTGGCTTACCAGCTTGAGAGACGAGGGCTTGGGGTAATGTGTTGGTTTTTTTTTTTAACAGACATCTAATTTGAAGTTTGATCTCCCATTGATCTTACAAATAAGCACGGTCTAAATAGTAACTTCCATTGCCCACCATTTTCACTCGTCTTTGAACACTCACCAAATACTCCAGGTTTGAAACTCGTTTTTGGCAAAACACAACGCAAAGCGGTCATTTAAGCATTCCGCATCATGGGAAGTTGTTAGTCTAGGACGAGGTGGCACTAAACACACGGCTTGGAGGGCGATGGTGGCTATGAATTACATCTGGGCGATAAGGACAAGTTAACCTCGGTGTCGGTATTAATAATAATAATACTTAGACTCGTTTCAACCTATCTGTCTTCTTTCCACGTAGCAGTTCAGCACCCAGCGTTGGGCTTTATGAGCGAAGCCCGGTCCGGGGGCTTGACAAAGCATAGCATTTATTAATTTCACCGTACGTTCGTTCAATGCAGTAGAAGCGAAGCTAAGGTTACATCAGTTTCAAAGGATGACAAATTATTCAAACAAATGTTTAGCACATTGTAGCAAAATAGTCAACGGCCTGTTCACACAACACAGTACATTTGACCAGTTCTTTTTGTGAAATGTTAGCGGAAGCTGGGCTTCCCTTGCAGTCTTAAAGCAATCGCCACTGGGTGGGACACAGCCAAAGTATTGTTGTTATCATTAAGAGAACTTTTACCTCCATACACTAGAGGGCGGTAGAAACATAAAGATCCATAGTATCTCCCTAGGTCTCTTGCTTGGTTATTGCGTCCCCAAAACGCACAATGTCGAGGATGCAATAGTTTTGAGCGTGCCAGGGCCGCGGCAGACCCTTAGTCTCAAGCTATACTTTTTGAACAGTTATGGATGGTTTGTTGGTGTGTTAAGGCTCTAGGATTTCAAGAATTTTTGTTTGGTCCATAACTTCTGACTGCATAGGCCTAGTTACTTTTCATAATTCAAAAATATATACATCAGATCGGGTCAGAACGCTGACACCGAGGTGAAGTGTACAGAACCCTGCGAGGTGGGATCAAGCGAGTCCGATTCGGGAGACGACTCCCGCGTCAGAACAATTTTGGTGATGAATGGAAGGTGAGGAGAATGGTGTGCCCTCCGATGACTGTACATTATTTGTGTGGGTGATTGTTGGGAAATATCCGTGAAGTGTAGACGCTCGGTGTATCCAATGCTGCAACTTATGGTACCGGACAAGCTCGCTAGCTAACTTGCTGGGCTAGCTAGCTAACGCGATGGGCTCGCTAGCTAACTCGATGGGCTTGCTAGCTTACGCGATGGGCTCGCTAGCTAACTCGATGGGCTCGCAAGCTAACTCGCTGGGCTCGCTAGCTAACTCGCTGGGCTCGCTAGCTAACTCGCTGGGCTCGCTAGCTTACACGGTGGGCTCGCTAGGTAACTC
Source organism: Bregmaceros cantori (assembly GCA_900302395.1). Classification (NCBI taxonomy): domain Eukaryota; kingdom Metazoa; phylum Chordata; class Actinopteri; order Gadiformes; family Bregmacerotidae; genus Bregmaceros; species Bregmaceros cantori. Next base: position 5,889 of record OMKY01172995.1, read on the forward strand.
GCTGGGCTCGCTAGCTAACTCGCTTGGCTTGCTAGCTAACTCGCTGGGCTTGCTAGCTATTTCGCCGGGGTTGCTAGCTAACTTGCTTGGCTCGCAAGCTAACTCGCTGGGCTCGCCAGCTATTTCGCCGGGGTTGCTAGCTAACTCGCTGTGCCCCTCAGATAGCAGCATGGGACCGTTCCTCTACACTCACAGCTGGAGGTAAAACTGTGTTTTGGCCTAGCATGCAGTGGCTGTGCTGGTGTATTTTGATGTACATGACCAGGTTAGTGTTGACTTTTTAAAATCAGGTGCATCCGAGGTGTGCATCTTTTGTTATTTTCTTTTTTCTACTTGAGCGATAATCACGGCACACTGTACATAATGTAACCATTTCTGTTGATTCTGTCACTGCTTTTTGTCATGACTTGGGTACTTCGGAGCCCGAGGTCATAGAACGGAAATTGGAACTTACTGGCACAGGAAATAGATCATTACTAACTCGCTGGGCTCGCGAGCTAACTCGCTGGGCTCGTTGGCTAACTCGCTGGGCTCACTAGCTAACTCGCTGGGCTCGTTGGCTAACTCACTGGGCTCGCTAGCTAACTCGCTGGGCTCGCTAGCTAACTCGCTGGGCTCGTTGGCTAACTCACTGGGCTCGCTAGCTAACTCGCTGGGCTGGCTAGCTAACTCGCTGGGCTTGCTAGCTAACTCGCTGGGCTGGCTAGCTAACTCGATGGGCCCGTCAACTAACTCGATGGGCTCGCTAGCGAACTCAATGAGAAACAGTTCTAATCCAGGGAATGTTTTGGTAATGATTTCTGGTATTCTGGATTTTGCTTTTAAGCTAAATCGTACCGCCCTAGTTGTGGGACTCCGTAAACAAGAATGTGAAGTTTATTTGCGTTTTCCACGACGAAACATTGCCACTACTTCCAGTGACTGGACTAAATGTAAAAAACAAAATACATGCAAGATTTGGTCAAATGTCCACAATAAACAGGAATTTTCATAGTATTTGCTGATACAAATCTACCTGACTTTACCGGTTGTGTTTAAAGAACGTCGTCAATTATTTTTAGTTCCTTCCAGGGGCGATAGGTGGTGCCACACTCTAAACTCGTTGTTGATTCATAGCCGACGGAAAGGGGGCCTCTGATGATGTCACAGCTTGTAGCCAATCAGGATAAGGGAGGCGTGACTCTACAAGCTACATTTCAGTAACAGAGTCAATGTACCATGCTGTCGTAACTAGCAACTTTACGTGATTATTATGGAGATACAAAATCTTCACTTCAGAACTGTTTCCTTAAAGCTCTTAGACTCAGTATTAAAAAATTGACATCTTCTTGCTCTGCCCCAGATATTAAAATGCTGTATAATTAGAAAGTCGCTGTGTCTCAAATGGCCCACTTGGTGCACTTTTTTTAGTGCGTAGGGTGTGGTCCACTTGTTGGTTAAATTCCAGTGCATTGAATGTGCCCTAAATGCCCTAAAAACGGCTGGAAAGCGAGTGCACAGCCAATGAGCACTTGACTCACTAAATGGCTGCCATGTTTCCTAGGTAGTGGAAGTGGAATGACGTTGACATCGAGGACGAGTGGACACTCACACTATGTTGTAGTTCTGTTTGTAGTCCGTCCTACTGGCTCCATGTTGTAGTTCTGTTTGTAGTCCGTCCTACTGGCTCCATGTTGTAGTTCTGTTTGTAGTCCGTCCTACTGGCTCCATGTTGTAGTTCTGTTTGTAGTTCGTCCTACTGGCTCCATGTTGTAGTTCTGTTTGGAATCCGTCCTACTTTCTCCATGCTCTAGTTCTGTTCGTAGTCCGTCCTACTGCCTCCATGTTGTAGTTCTGTTTGTCGTCTGTCTTACTGGCTCCATGTTGTAGTTCTGTTTGTAATCCATCCTACTGGCTGGATGTTAGTAGTCATTCCTGCTGGCTACATTTTTTGCTCTGTTTGCAGTCCATCCTTCTGGCTCCATGTTTGTAGTCCATCTTAGTGGCTCCATTTTGTAGTTCTGATTGTAGTCTGTCCTACTGGCTACATGTTGTAGTTCTGTTTGTAGTCCGTCCTACTGGCTCCATGTTGTAGTTCTGTTTGTAGTCTGTCCCGCGTTTTTACGGATTGCAAACCAAAATCCATAACCACGCCCCCGAAGCGACCGCGCTTGGCTATGACGCGTCATACACGTCACACGCCCCGCCCATTGACGCGTCACGCCCTGCCCATCACGAAAGAACGTGGAGTCAGCAGCGACTTAGAGCTGTCTGCTACTGTTTTGAGCATCAGCCAGCATAGCTCAGTAGAGTTACACTTGTCCTTCATGCTGGTGTCCTGGGTTCGATTCCTATTGCCGCTTACTTCTTTGCGTCTTCATTTTTAACGCCAATTGCGCTTTTTTTAAATTACGGTTACGGTTAGGATTAGGGGTTAGGTTTAGGGGTTAAGTTTAGGGGTTAGGGGTTAAGGTTAGGGTAGGGGTTAGGGTTAGGTTTAGGGTAGGGGTTAGGGTTAGGGGTTAAGTTTAGGGTAGGGGTTAGGTTTAGGGTAGGGGTTAGGTTTAGGGAGGGGATTACATGTTATAACGCAAGTTCGCGAGACGAAAGATTGCTGCGGTTGCATCACGACGGCGTCATATGCGGAAGTGCGAGTTGCCCGGGGCGTGGTTATGGATTTTGGTTTGCAATCCGTAAACACGCGTCTGTCCCACTGGCTCCATATTTGTAGTTCTGTTTGTAGTCCGTCCCACTGGCTCCAGGTTGTAGTTCTGTTTGTAGTCTGTCCCACTGGCTCCATATTTGTAGTTCTGTTTGTAGTCTGTCCTACTGGCTCCATATTTGTAGTTCTGTTTGTAGTCTGTCCTACTGGCACATGTTGTAGTTCTGTTTGTAGTCCGTCCCACTGGCTCCAGGTTGTAGTTCTGTTCGTAGTCTGTCCTACTGGCTCCATATTTGTAGTTCTGTTTGTAGTCTGTCCTACTGGCACATGTTGTAGTTCTGTTTGTAGTCCGTCCCACTGGCTCCAGGTTATAGTTCTGTTTGTAGTCCGTCCCACTGGCTCCAGGTTGTAGTTCTGTTTGTAGTCTGTCCCACTGGCTCCATATTTGTAGTTCTGTTTGTAGTCCGTCCTACTGGCTCCATATTTGTAGTTCTGTTCGTAGTCTGTCCTACTGGCTCCATATTTGTAGTTCTGTTTGTAGTCTGTCCCACTGGCTCCAGGTTATAGTTCTGTTCGTAGTCGGTCCTACTGGCTCCAGGTTGTAGTTCTGTTCGTAGTCGGTCCTACTGGCTCCATGCAAAGTTGGGAGCCAACGTGCCGACGTGTCCTTTCCGGTAAGTGAAGAAAGTGTTGGATTTGAGACAGCGTTAAACTGCAACACGGTGCACCAAAAGCTCAGTGTCTATTTCAATGCCAACACTCGTGTTCCATTTGAAACACAGCGAACCTGACGAGTCAGAGAACAGTTTAACTTGGGTCTCCATTTCTGGAACAGTGAAAAAACATTATCTGCATTTCTTATCCATCGGTCGAAAAGCCCAAAATCGGGGCAACATCAGTCAGATTGGTTCCAGCTTTACAGATGGATAACATTGTAGTGAATGCACGTGCGGTGCATTCTGGGCCGTGTAGTCCACGCGACTACACGCCTCTATATAAAGAGTTAGAACGAAGCTTGACAATGACTGGGCTCAGTTATTGTCGATCTGTCGGTCCTCTTTCCCCAGCTCCTCCACGAGGGGGCGCTTGCTTTAACACTCAATGTTTTGAATAGTTGTTTTGATCACCGATGGATAATTATATACAAGTTTCCAAATTTGTAAATTAATTTGTACAAATATTGTCTTGCTAAGAGATGCATAAAATGATACCTGTGGATATTTCACAGCAATAATTGTTTCAACCTGTGTACATGTTCCTAAAGTTCATTTCACATACTTAAGGTCAAATGTCAAATTATATATTGTAGTGAGATGCACCAGCGCGGTGCATGCTGGTCTGACACCGTTGGTGTCTCAGCATGTACCAGCGCGGCCCTTAAATAGAGTCCGAACGAACCATGGCAATGGCTGAGTTCAGCTATTGCCGATGTGAGTTCCTCTATTCCCAGCGCCTCCACGAGGGGACAGCCTTTCGTTAGAATACATAGGTTTAATGTATTTTTAAGACTGCGTTCATGCTCTCAAAAGGACATTGACACTTGGTCCATGTATAGAGGGTGAAACGGTTATTTTAAAACATGTTTTGTCCATTTTTTTTTTTTTTTTTTGGCATTTATTTTGAAGTGTCCAAAAAAGGCTCCACGATTTTAACGTTGTAGATATCGAACCACTAGATGGCGAACAAACCCCATTCTCCCCCTAAAAGAATACACAGGATTCGTGGACATTTTCAAGAAACGAAAAAATACTTGAAAAGACATTTAAATAAAATCAATCACTTAATTTATTTTTAATTCATTATTGTTATTATTATTGATTCATTAATTACTGGGTATTTATAGTGAGAACTAGGGCAGTTAATTTAAATGTATTTAAATCATCTTAATGTCATTATTTTGAAAGGGTTTTTGTGACGACGCCGAACAATGAATGGTCCACACTTAGCCTGGCAAGCCAGACCCAATGTAACGTCCACGAATTGCACATCACCGTCTAACGATGTGCAATTCGTGGACGATGCATTGGGTCTGGCTTGCCAGGTTAGTCCACACTGTGAAAGATGCATCGTGTGTGAAACGCTCATCATGTCCAACAGCAGACACAGGTTTTTTTTTTTTTTTTTAACGGTATTTCACCCCCCAAAAAAAACGTTTTTAAATAACTAAACCGAAACTGAACCGAAACATTCTGAAATGAACCTTGAGGTGAAAGTATATTGGATATAAAATGTCTTTTAGACGATGGCTGCTTCCATGCCGACCTGCATGCTAACATTAGCCTGTGCTAATTTTTATTGCATTATTATTATTATTATTATTATTATTATTATTATTACTACTACTATTAATATTAGTGTCATTTTATTTATTTATTTATTTTTAATTGGTCATTTCTGTCGATTATTATTTACGAATGCAGACTCTACACTAAATAATGTGAAATATTTTTAAGAGCCGTTTCCTCAACATAAATTGGTTTATTAATATCATTTCTTGGTACATTAAAGTGATGCAAATGACAAGACAGTAAATCTTCATATTGTGGCAGAATAATAAATAACGTTTATTCAAATGTTTGCCATCATGCAATTTGATTCTATGCAGTTTGTTGTTTCTGCGATCACCTGGCAATTTTTAGTTCTATTGTAAAAAGAAATATTTATCATGATTTAATTTGATTCATTGATTTTCTTTTTCAGTTATAACTGAATGGGTATTGTGCCACTTAGTTTCTTTTTAAATGTGCAATAAATTATATTTCAAATGTACCGCTGTCAGTAATTGTGTGGACATACGACTGTTTTAACAATTATATTATTTCATATCTTCATTTATTAAAATACTTTTTTTATATGTGGGTCATTCTACTGAGTTCATCCAAATTGTTGTCGCACACACAAAAAAATACATTAAGAATTCAGACTTTAAATATTTACTTTTGCTCAAGTAAATTTGAGGTGAAAAAAACTACTTTTTACTGAGTTGTCAGTAAAAAGTACTCGGTACATTAACTCTGCCTTTAGCGACACCCGTTGGGAACTGTTGGCACATATGTTGATGTCATATCTCTCTCTCTCTTGCTCTCTCTCTCTCTCCCACTCGGTCTCTGTCTCTCTCTCAGGCTCTCTCTCTCGGGCGATCATTTTTTTTTCATTCATTTTTTAAACTGAAAGTTACTCAGTACTTTCGCTACTTAAGTAACTTTTTTGTGGGGTACTTTTTAACTTTTACTTGAGTAACTATTTGGATGACTACTTTTTACTCCTACTTGAGTAATATTTAGCTGAGGTAACAATACTTTTACTTAAGTAATTTTTATGGCTACTCTGCCCATATCTGCTCCCAAGATGTCTGCTGCCCCCGAGCCGTGATGTCACGGTGTCCTACTCCTACTCTTCTTTGTTGATGTTCACAGATGGGAAAACATCTGCCAACACTGGTGGTTATTGTTCTGGGGCTCTGGTGCAGTCAGTTAGACCGCTGCGTCCAACATACACACACACACACAGTCTTGTGCTAGCATTGTGTTGTGTCCTACCGGGCTGCTGTCCCCACTCTGTCATCCACCTTGCACACTAACCCTGTCAATGTGGACTGGAAAATTGGTGGCAAAAATAATAATAACATTAATTTGAAGTGTTTTTAAAAAAAAAAAACATATTTTAAAAAATTAAAAAATATGTTTTGTACGCCACAGTAGCTTGATTTGTCAAGACAGAGCACTACTAAGCACACATATGCCATGGTGCGGAGAGTCGTGAGTTCTCTTTCACTCACCAACAGGGAACTAGAATAAATAAATAGGTGGTCTTACTCAATTTTCATCTGCAGCTTGGGAAAGATAATTACTCAAATTACTCTAAAGTTATTTTTATAATCTAACACATAACATTAAGTTTCCAAAGAGATTTTTTTAATATTCACCAGCTGCTGACTATAATGAATGAAAACTCACTAAAAGTAATCTAACATAAGTCTGGGGGGAGTGCGGAGGGTGCACAATGGTGCAGCGTCTTTAACCACTCCGCCACTGCGGCGTCCCAAGGAATTGGGTTTTAACGGACAGGCTCCTCACGTGTGGTGATTGTACCCATTTGTGATGTCTCGAAATCTGATGCCGATCATAATTTGTGGCACATTTCACAAGCAATCACTCGAGTGTCTTTTAATTCTGTCCCCTCGGGGCGGTCGGCCCGCAATGTCCAAAGGTGGAAGGTGCATAGTTCTGGTTCGGCTCTGATACCACACTGGGGGAGCTGTTGGACAGTTTGCGCCATTGGCCCAGCTCTGAGACTATCCAACTAGGCGTGAATCCACTATGATTGTAAACAGTTCTAGGCGTCTGTCTTGGTAATTGCCCCGAATGCGGCAAATCGTGGGTTAAAAAAAAAGAAGGAAAATATTTCCAAAAATGTGAAAAAAAGGAAAATGTTTCAGATGAACGAGATGAAAAAGTGGTGCAGGTCGGTGGACGACTGTCGGTTCCCATCACCAGGGAGGAACAGGAGGAACAGGAGGAACAGAAGAGGAACTAAGACCAGCGTCTTCAGTAATCATCGCCGTAGTCCACGACATCTAGACCCACACACACCCAGGAGGACAGAGACACACCCAGGAGGACAGAGACACACACCCAGGAGGACAGAGACACACCCAGGAGGACAGAGACACACACCCAGGAGGACAGAGACACACCCAGGAGGACAGAGACACACCCAGGAGGACAGAGACACACACACCCAGGAGGACAGAGTAACACCCAGGAGGACAGAGACACACACCCAGGAGGACAGAGACACACACACCCAGGAGGACAGAGTAACACCCAGGAGGACACCCAGGGGAGAGGGAAAGACAGATGGGAGAACATGAAGGAATTAAAGAAAGCTACTGAAGAACCAGGACAATGCGCACCAAGACAAAGTCAACGTGTGAAAATATTCATTGTCAGAATGAGGTGTCTTTAATCAGAATGAGGTGTCTTTAATCAGAATGCGGTGTCTTTAATCAGAATGAGGTGTCTTTAATCAGAATGAGGTGTCTTTAATCAGAATGAAGTGTCTTTAATCAGAGAAAATAATTGGTAGGAAGAGAGCTAGTAACTTTGTTACGGTTATAGGGCGATACGTCACATCGCAAAGGCGTCCGCAGCCTAAGCAGATGCTACGTCATACGCGGCAGATGCTACGTCCATAGGGAGCAGATGCTACGTCCATAGGGAGCAGAGCTACGTCCATATATTATTATTATTACTACTATTATAGCAACATTATTACAGCATTATTTTAGCAAAATGGAGCGCGAAAATGGAGCGCGGCCCTATTGCACTAGACGGTTCCTGTCATTTGAGGAATTAAACACGCAGACGGATCCTTATT
>OMKY01173215.1:0-12556 GCA_900302395.1 Bregmaceros cantori
AATCATAGATCAATATCTAATCATAGCTTTAATACAACCAGAATAAAATATTAGAATATACATCATTAATAAAAGGCGTTCAGCTATATTAAAGCTAAATAATATTAATATATAATATTAATATTACTAATGAAATGTTAACCTAAACGATCTGGTTGTGCAATGAATAACTGAAAGGGACAACATTCACTAGACTCAGGGTGCAGGGTGTTTCCTGTTACCCACAGCATCTGGTCCATGTCGATAAGAGATTACTTCGAGTAAAAAGTTGAGGCAACCAGAGAGAAGGGGCTTTTTGGACTGGGAGGAGAGAGAGAGAGGACAGAGACAGGGGGTGGGGGGCACAGCGGAACTCCGGGTTACTCCAACAGGTAATCGTAATCTAAAATGATCATGTTACTAGAGAGGGCATTATTATATTCGGTTATAGGAAAGCATCTGGCTGATCTGGTTTAATCAATCCCCTGTTTAATACTTTACATCAATGTGAAACATCTGATTTAATGTCTAACAAATGATCTGTTTGACTTTTGATTCTACCTTTTCCTTACAACTAAATGTAACCATTAAATTAACGATAAAATGTACGCTGTCCCTTGTGGCTTGTTCTTTCTAATGGGTTTTGGCCATTTCTCACATGGCAATGTGTGTTTCAGTCAAGGTTGTTCAATGAATTTAAGTCAGAAGTAGACGTGGTGACAAAATATCTTTGAGGATTTCTTCGTCTGGGTGTGGTGAACTTTTGATCCTGTCCATCAAGGTTTCGAAGTTAATACATCACGTGTATAAAATGTATGCATTGTCTTCCGCATCAAAATTATGCAATCATACAATTTATAACAGAACATATTCATTAATAACCATGGGTAGAACCTACAGAACATAGTCATTGTCATCTACATTGACACTAGAGCTGTACAGTTTTGCTTCAAATTAAAAATACTTAATAGTAATACTTCCCCCCATTGCCATAGATAGATAGCTAGATACTTCCCATCGTTCATATAGGCAAAAATAAATACATCAAATAAAATACACAGAGCAAGAACGTCAAGCATAATAATAGGGTATCTTTGTCATAGTTTAAAGAGAATTAAAAATAATTTAAAAGGTGGCACTACATATTGCACATTAAAAAACACATTAGATAGTTGTAATGCAGTTTCATAGTTTTTTGTTTTGTTCATTACAGGGTGGGTAGCTACAAATAGGATATTTTAAACTGTACTTTATTAGTGAAATGAATGTAAAACTGAGCGTGCTTCATTTGCATTTTTTTATAAGTATTTATAATATTTTTAATGCAAATATTCAATTTATGGAAGTCTGTATGACGAAGATTTTTGTCAATACAAACACATTGTTTGTATTCACTAACAAGATGAAGAGGTATGTGTATATGTGTGCCTCAATTTGCATGTATATGTACCAGGCAAGATTTTAGGTTTCAAGACAGCGAGTGGACGAAGATGAGACTTGACAGTTTTTACATTTTAAGTGTAATAATCACAAAAAAGCCAAACGCAAACGCCGTATGCGTCCACAAGTTGCGATGCTCGCTGCAGCCAAGTCTTGTTGTGTGTGTGTGTGTGTGTTGTGTTTTCGTATGATACATAATAAATGATCCATTCAAAAAATATGTTATTTTATCGGCACATGCTCCACTTTCCCATTTTATTGACAGGGTTAGTGTGAAAGTGGGATGACCGCCGCCACATGTGATGTGAACTCAAGCCACAGGCATAGGACTGTATATGTACTGGATGCAGAAGTGTAACCGACGGTGCCACAGAACCAACACTTTCATCTTTTTCTCATTTTATTTCTTTCAATTAATTATTTTCAATTCCATCCATAAGGTGAACCGCAGCATGGACCGTGCGTGCGATGAGTACAGTCGGCGCTCCTACAGCCGCTTTGAGTCTGATGATGACGGCGACTACCCCCGGGATGCGGAAGGCGGTGGCGGTGGATACTACCGTGGCAACAGCGAAGCGGGCGCAGACGATGACGCGGCACAGAGTGACTCAACGGAGGGCCACGATGAGGATGACGAGATCTACGAGGGCGAGTACCAGGGCATCCCCAGAGCCGACTCGGGAGGTGCCGATGAGACTCAGAGCGCGCATGACGGCATAGACTCTGCCGGGGCTAAAGGTGCCGCAGGGTTCCGGGACGGCGAGGCACAGCGACGCAAGGACCAGGATGAGCTGGCGCAGCAATATGAGACCATTTTGCAGGTACGAAGGCTCACATTAGTCAAATACATGTACATGACTGGAGTGTTGAAGACGGAAAGCTTTGTTTGATGTGTCCTTGGACAAGACACTGTAGAATGTTGAACATTTGAATCACAAATTTCCATATAACGTAGAGATCCTCTTCTTTACACCACACATATATGTTCAGATATTATTTGTGGAGAATATTTGGTGGCCCTTCAAACATCAGTGCTGATGGTTTAGTGTTAAAATGGTTGGTGATGAAAGAGTTAATAGAATGGGAAAAACTCAGAGGCACCATAATGAGAAAACAGAAGACTATATCCAGGCAGACGCATCGTCTTTAGTCCACACGTATGACGTACTGCAGTGTTAATGATGGAACTGTTCTCAAGTCTGGAATTCTTAGTAGCCACGTATCTGTAGCACCTGCCTGAGAGTAGAGGTTGCAGCTGCAGTTGCTAAAACCGTAAGATATTATTCTTCTCATGTTTGCCCAGCGAGTCACGGTTTTGCCGAACACACATTGGATCATTTTCCAAATCATCAAAAGGTCATCTTACCAGGTTCTCCAATGATCAGACGGTGTGAATGTATTCACCAGGGTATATTCAGGATACTTTCCCCCTCGCTTCTCATGTTCTGCTACTTAGAACGTCTTTAGGCACCAACACCTTTTTGGTGTTGGCAAATGACAGCATTCAGCACATAGTACACGCACACAATTATAATTGCAGGTGTCCATCTGCGATCCGTAACGCAGACGAGTTCAACAAGGTTATTCACGAAACAGGCTTTTGGTTGGTTTTCGGCCGCATCAACTCAACAACTCAACTCAACAGATTTTTATATAGCGCCAAAATCACAGCCGAAGCTGCCTCAAGGCGCTTCACAAAAGCGATTACGCTCCTAGAATTAGATCCAAGGAATATAGCAGCCATTTACCTAACTACCTTTCAACCTGCCTACAGTTTTTTGATTGGTTAACAGAACTCTTTAACGGAGGATTGAAATCTTCACTCAATCTCAATCTCGGCCCAGCCAAAGAAACAACCCCAATTTACGGTCATTCATTGACCATACGGAGATTGTAGAGAATTTGCGCTGGTCCCCCGTGGCCAGGAATACATAAGATAACTAATAATTACACACATTACTGTATGTTCCTTACTGCCACTTCTTTCTGTCTTTGGAAGAAAACATGTTTATTTGTATGAGGCATACATGTGTTTTCACTGGATTAACAAGTTCCTTCATGATGTTGGTCAACACATTGTTTGTGCTCTCTGTTTAGCCAGCACTGCCTTCTAGTAGGCGAGCCAGAACCAATGAATCATCCACGCATCTCACGCCGCTAGATGGTAAAATTGGGTCTGGGCCAATCAGGCAGACGTCGCCCATATATGGGCTGACCGATCGAAAAATTCAAATCGAGACATGGGCGGACTGTGGTATGGGCGAAATGAGACATGGGCGGAGTTGGATATGGGCAAAGTGAGATGTGGGCGGAGTTTGGTATGGGCGAAGTGAGACGTGGGCGGAGATAGCTATGCGGTGACTAGACTTCCGGGTAATGGGGCCGCTGGGAAATGTAGTTGGCATGTTCGCCGGTGGCGTCAATCGCAATCTCACTACTCTACGAACAGTTACATTGATAATGGGTTGCCACACATACTGCTAGCACTAACAGTACTAGGCCTTTGTACCACTACGGCACAGGTTTGCAATCTCTGAGTGTCCTTCTAGTTTGGACATGTTTTTTCGACATGCTCATTCTAATCGCGTGCGATGTGGGGACGATTCATTGGTTCTGGCTCTCCTGGCTAACCTTCTAGAGTGTCACATTTTACTGCTGCGTTCTGTCTCTTTTATCTCTCACATGTTGGATGTCATCGCCGCTGTTCAGTGGTGCTGTCAGGCTTATTTATGGCACTGATTGCATTGCAGGCTGAGTCTGTTTGGTTCACTACACACGGTCACCAGGGAACAAGGTCTCTGTGGTACATACAGAGATGGCAAAAGTATCCAGATTTGTTACTTGAGTAAAAGTAAAAAACATTTGTAAAAAACAACTCGAGTAAGACTACAAAGTACTGATCCAAATTTCTACTTGAGTAAAGTAAAAAGTACATGCTGAGAAATATAAGTATTTTTGAAAGTAAAAAGTACAGGCTCCAAAATGTGCTCAAAAGTACTAAAACATTAATTTGTTTATAGAACACACTTTTTTTGGATATTAATTTGTCAATGTCATTGTTTGAATAAATGACTAACAACCCAGCCTTATTTACTTCACTAAATGTTTATAAATGTTACCAAACATAGAAACGAACATCTGAAACATTCCTCATATGCCATTTTATACACAGAGCGGCACACCGTGAGACTAGATCAAAATTTAGTAACTTATTAATTGGAACTGTACTCAATGCGCTACTGTCCCCTAGTGACTAATTGACACTATACATTTACCTACCACATTGTTGCGCAAAAAAGTACTTTGCCCTGTTTTGGGAAAAGTAAGGAGTAGAAGTACGGATATTTTAGTAAAAAATCTACTGAGTAAAAGTAAAAAGTCATCAGTACTTCTAAAAGTAAAGATACTTGAAAAAAATACATAAGTACAGTACTCAAGTATTTGTACTTTGTTACTTGCCATCTCTGGGTACATAGGGATGGATTCATCGTTTAATGGTTAACCGATGGATGATATTTAATCGATTACAATAAATGTGCTGCATACCTGTGCGCTGCACCAGCCAAGAACAATCTCTTGCTTCTGGTTCATAATAGTTCCATAATATCCCAATAGCTCCATGAGTGTTGAATGAAGATATGAAAACCCGTCATAGAAGAATAGTATCACCACTTTAATATTGGAGCTATTATTACATTATCCTGCCGGAGTGTGCTACTACCTTCAACATATTGTTGTTGAAGGTAGTAACATATTGTGCAGTATTACACGCGATGTAATACAGCGGACTGTACCGGGTGTGTGCGCGCTTACCTCACAGCCGTTGATGGGGATGCGGAGGAATGATGGTGAAGCAGCAGGTGGCTGGCGCACCGCGCCACAGAGCACCAGATTCGTCCCCGGTAGACCGGAGATATTGGTGGCGATCAGGTGATCCCACCGATGGTTGATGGATGAAATAAAAGGCTAATTCCCACCCCCACTAATCGCTATGTTAATGAAGGTCCCAATGTTATGGCTAAGCTAATGCTAAACTATCGTTAAACTACCGCTAAAACAATAATAAAGTACTTGCTATCGTCGCTGACAATGTCTCGTTGGTGGCCATCCAGGGGTGTCGTCTGTTGTCGATGTCGCGCAGGTCATTACTCCCAGAATGTGGTACAGAATGGTTCAACGTGGCGGTTCGGTTATAACAACTTGACTTGGCGGTGATAATAGAAGACTAACTGGCGTGTGTTCAGGTGTGCTCATGTCTCGTGGTGGCTGGCACCGGAACTCTCACGAGGCTTAACTAACAGGCGAATCTCTTTGGAATCTGAGCATTTCACAAGGTTTACCTTGTCGGTGCTGTGCAGGCTGTTGTTTGGGAAAGGTCTGTGATGTCTGTGTCCTTGACGTGGTACGTGATCAATAATGTCCTCTTGTATTATAATAAATATCCTACACGAAACACTCATGCATGTGTATTCCTACGACAAAACACTTACATCATATTAAGATTCCAGCGAAACAAGCGTTAATGCAAATTCTGTCTCAGCGCAGACAGCATGCGCATCTTAATGGTGACTTTCCGTGCACTCTTAATGGTGCCTTTCTGGGCACTCATAGAACCACCATTACATACGTAACATAGCGTTCTATTTCACTGCCTCTGTTCTTAGTTTGAACTCCTCGTAGCAGTGTGTAATTTTCCTGCTGGAGGTTTTAGTCTTAGTTTAATTTACTTCCAATTTCACACTCACAGGTTTCCACATGTGTGTGTGCGAGTCTCGCGTGCACACACACGCATTTGGAAACGGTGGAGCAGACTGTAAGTGGTCATATCAGTCTGGGAGTGGATGGTCCGTTACACGGTTCTGTCACTTGGTTGTCATATTAAAAAGAGTGAAAAGAGTGTTGCCATAAATACAGCACACAGAAATGTTAACATTAAATAGTAATAGGAGTAGAAGGCCTTGCTATGCTTCTGTATGGCTAACACAGACCTTAAAGCCCCTATTCCACTGGCTTACTTGAGGCCCGCACGGCACAGTTCACATGCACATCCACCCCGAAAATCGCTTCTCCACAAGGTCACATCGGCCAGGCCACACCAGGTTTCAGGACCCGCTGGGTCCAGAATCTGGCCACGTTTGCTGGTCGCCGATTGGTCACACTCCGAGAGGGTGACGGAACGTGGCCAGCCAATCACAGGAGGAGGGGCGTTTGCCCCCCCACCCCCCAGTCTGGCAGGCATCAATAGAACAAAGGTAAACGGTATCACCTGCCACCAGTGGGGTGCCTCGCCTTTGTCTCCCCCCTCCCATTTAACTGAACTAAACTTAACTGAGATGTGCCGAACTGTGCCTTGAGTTTTTTTGTAGTGGCTTTTGAAGTGGCTTAACAGACGCCCTGTCTACAGGAGTGCGGCCACGGAAAGTTCCAGTGGACGTTGTACTTCGTTCTGGGCCTGGCTCTGATGGCGGACGGTGTGGAGATCTTCGTTGTGGGCTTTGTGCTGCCCAGCGCAGAGCGCGACATGTGTCTGTCCGAGCCCAACAAGAGCATGCTGGGTGAGGCTCACCTTTTCAAACCCATCTTTATTGATGTATTATTATAAGGTTTTGTCAAAGCTTGAAGATGCAAACTCCGAAATACTGCTGCTACGTGTCTTATCACATATACACATATTCAACTCCTGAAGGCCGATTTATGCTTCTGACGCATATCCTCTGCAACCATCATATCTGTCTTTGTGCATGACCACGCCCCCCCTCCCCTCCCCCTGCAAAGGTTCTGCAACCGTCGTTGCGCACCTCAAAAAAATCCTGACTACGCATGAAACGGTTGCGAACCCGCGCGGAAGTGCGCAGAGAAAAAGCAGTCGTGATTGGTCCTTGGCATGCCTTTCCGGCTGTCTGTGTTGTCGTTTCGGTACCGGGTCGAGCCATTTAGAAAAACCGAGGAGCAACTACCCTACAATATATTAAATAAAAATATATAAATGGAATATAAACACTTCTGGCTGGGGCGCTTAAGTTCTGGTGACTTTCCGCCGGAGTTCTCGAATCAGCTCTCACTTGCGCTTCGGCGGGAAACTGCTGTGCGTCGCTAGAAATTCATCCAAATCCAGAAGGTGCAAGCGACATTTGGTGTGTACGGTTGCAACACCAACTCCTAGTCAGGCCAATTGCATCAAGATAGGCAAGATAGGCAATTGCCTAGGGCCCCCCGAGTAGGAGGGTCCCCCTAAGGGGCCCCTATTCATTCAGGGGTTATCTATTCAACACCAATGGTGATTTTAAATAGCTTCATAATAAATATTTATGAGGAGGAGCAAATGGAAGAAAACATTGCCACAAATTGATTAAAATGCACAACATTGGTTGTAGGAAATACAACATTTTCTGGTGGAGGACTCTCAGTTCAACATGGGCTGCATAGGGCCCCCAAAATCATAGAAAAGGGCCTGCTACCAGTTCACTATAAGACACAGGTGTTCCTTCAGGAATGATAATGAAAATCAGCTGTCCACTCAAACCAAACCAAACCCTAAAGTAAGAAAACAGAGAGTGAAGGACATGAGAAAAATGACAAGCAGCTTGACAGGGAGAGATATGAACAGAATTGACAGGCTCTGTGCTCGGCAGGAGTCTGGACACAGCTCCTGAGGTTCTGAAAGCCCTATTATGGTCAAGGATCATGGGTAATCACTGTCATCCACTCCATGACATATTGTCTGATTTAAAATGGAAGTGGAAGTTCAGTAAAAGTGCCCAGGTGAAAGAATCAATGGGTTGCAAATCACTTCAGAAGGTATTTTATGTCTAGGACAAATTAGCCAATGCACAATGATATACAATGATAACATGTAGAGGCTCTTTTCCCATAATGCCTTTTCCTCATGTATTCATGTCTCTTTATGATTGTTGTTATAGTAGGTGAATTTCTGTATACATCTATTTCTCTGTTCTTCCTCCTGATGAACCAAAAAATGAAGTACATAATATATAATAGTTATTTTTGATTGGTGAACTTATTCAACATTGTTTAACTGAACTTTGAAATACATGAACACGCCTCGGTTAACAACAGCGCTGCAGCGATGCCTGTGCCACGGGCCACCTTTTACACAGTCATGTCGTGACATTTCTCAGTGTGGGTGAAAATGCGTTGTTGAGCGCATCGTGCGCAGCCTTCCTTGGGCTCTGCAGACACACGATGTGTCTGCTGTGTCGTATAAATCACGGCTCAAGCTCCGTCAGCAGAGATAGGCCCTCAGGACGTCAGTCTGCCGGGAGCAGCTACAGCTCTGGCATATTTACTGTGGCGTACCGACAGATTTCCAACCGAGACGTTCTAGGACGTGGGAAAGACACATTTAGAGTGGCTAATGAGACGTTTCATTCTTTCAGCGCCACAGGTGCCCGTCCGACGTCCTACAGAAAACACATATTCACTGTCAAAGACGTCAAGAGACATATTTTTAGAATGTAGAATATTATTACCACATTTTTAGAATGTAGAATATTATTACTACATTTTTCAGAGAATACATCCAATTTAAGAGACCTATCCCTATTTATAAATGCCTAAATTGACCCTAATTTTATTTAATTTTTTTTATTTAGTAAAAAAAAACATGACTCTCTCTCCCTCTCCTTTTACCCTCTCTCTCTCAGGTCTCATCGTGTACCTGGGAATGATGGTTGGAGCGTTCTTCTGGGGTGCCCTTGCTGACCGTATCGGGCGGCGCCAGTCTCTGCTCATCTCTTTGTCCATCAACAGCGTCTTCTCCTTCTTCTCATCCTTTGTTCAGGGATACAGCACCTTCCTCTTCTGCCGCCTGCTCTCAGGAGTCGGGTCAGTGAAAAGCTAGACCAAAGAACCCTGGAAGCTGTAGTCAGGAAAGAATGTACCACACGTTATCACTTTCAATCATTGGTGGTGCAGTGGTTAGCGCTGTTCCCTCACAGCAAGAAAGTCCTCGATTCAAAGCCTAGCCTGGCCAGGTCCTTGCTGTGTGGAGTTCACATGTTCTCCCTGTGTCTGTGTGGGTTTCTTACCAGCACTCCAGTTTCCCCCACCACCAAAAACCATGTTCATGGCCAAGGCACTGGCTCAGAATGTGGATTTGACCACCAGGTGTTGCACCACAGCTTTGATAAATCTACCTGTAGATTGTCCTTGGGGGCCCATGGTTGTATCCTTTTATGGGGCCCATATTTGCTAAGTACACCCCTGCATCCAGGTATTATTCCAGATATTATTGTTGTGTCTGACAAGCAGCAGATGTGTGCCGTCTCTCTCCCACAGGGGGAACAGCTTTAGGAACAGCTGCTATTTCTGTCGCTCCGTTTGCCAAAAACGTCCCTCTCAGTTTCAGCCCATTCTCTTCATTTGCCAGGGGACCGACCATATGCAAACACATTACTACCGTGTAAGTGCAGGGACCATAAACACATTTAGCAGCTAATTTCCCCTACGCACATCCTGACACAGGATACAATTAAAAAATAATACTAAAGTTCTAAATTCTCAATAATAATACATTTTTTTAAATCCCAAAATATAAATATGATCATTCACAGGACACTCAAAAGAATGCGTAGTAAAAAAAAAAAAAATTCCAATTGCCAGAACATGCATCAATGAATGAATCAATTAGTTCATGTACGTATAGTAATATGTAGTATTATGCAATAATCTAATATGCAATGATGTAATATAATACATTTGGATAGTTGTATGAGTAGAATTGCTTGTCATTGTCTCTCGGAAATGGGGGTTTTGCATTCGTTTCTGCGAGAAACGCATCTCTGTGAGGGTGGTAATAGCATAGAACGTATATAGAATGTACGCAACGTGCGTGACGTCATCGCATTGCTTTTAGCGTTCTTGGGTTGAAGACGCTGGAAGTCGTGATATAGGGGGTTCTGGGCTCTGCCAGAAGGTTGGAGCTGCCCCGTTTCCAAATATGGAGCTAAGGACGTGTCTTATATGGAAGGCAGCGCTACAGTATTAATTTAATAAAATAATACAGGTAATGTGATTTGTGTACATGTGTACATCATTTCAAAGCCCATATTTTTACCCTAAATTAGAAGTGCATGTGTAGAGAACAGTGCCTAATGATGTCAACGTATCACTCCGAATAACCCTATGGTAACTGCCACCCGAGCATAGCCTAGCAGCATGCTAACGCCGCATTCTACCTACCGGTAAACGGACCTGGCGGTGACAAAAATGAATAAAAAGGGCGTGCCCTGGGTGCTTCAGGGCGACACATTAAAGTGAGCCCTAGTAAATCACCGCACTATCCTGCTCAGTCCGGCAGGGCCCGTTAGCAACGCCCGCCGGCAGTGTAATGTAATGCATTTGGGGTTTGGCTTGGTTATTTGTAGCAATATTATGACATCATTAAGCATAGGTCTCTACACAAGCCCGTCCATACAGGGTAAAAATATAGCCTGTTGAAAAATGTACTTAAAAAGATTACAGGAGAATTATTCCAATCACTGTACCCACTGCCCAGAGCCAACAACAGCGCTCGCTGGGCACACCCCCACACACCCCACTCCCCCGCGAAAAAAAAAAAAAATTGTACAATTATGACCTCCCTAAAACAATTAAGACGGGGCATACCGGCAATACAAATTAAAATGGGATTTTAGTCCCCACGTTAAATAGGTTAAAACAGGCTGCTAAAATTGCAATTTCTTAAGGAGATTCCATAGGGTTTTCTTTCTGAGTCCACACACGCCCCCATGAGGCAAAAACCAATATGGAAGTAAGCTTCAACCACGGGCTCTAGCGTGATGTCCATTTTTTATATACAGTCTATGGGTAATAGACATCAGTTCTCAATTCCTCTTTATCCTTCAACTGACGCCGTAAATTGACTGATTGAAACATATTTGCACATCCATTCTATTCAGAATGTTCTTTTCTTAAATGCTTTAGCTGGTAACATGTCGGCATGTCCTCACATTCCGTGGCCCTTTCTGAATGATGCTGCAGTCTATTCACACACACACACACAAACACACACACACACACACACACGCTTCACTACTAGAAAAGAGAGAGAACGAGTCGGTGATGCATGTTCTAATTATTAATTTACTAAATGCAGTCATTTATATTTGCTATCCACAGAGCCCAAATAATGCACGTATTTGAGTGGATTCATTCACAAAAGCATTATTACCTGTCCCACTACGCACGTGCGGACACAGACATGGAAAGGAGAAGACGACAACAGAACAGTAGTGTCACAAGTGGCGCTCTGCACCACTCACTATTAGCCTGGGATTTGCGGCTAGAGGGCGCTATGCCCTTAAGGCGCTGGGCGCCAGTCCCAGGGGGAGTCACAAGGAAGAAATGCTAATGCTAATGACTAGCACCTGATACTCCTACTATTTAACCAGCAGGCTTCCTCCCGTTCGACCTGCTGGCATTATCTTGGATACCAAGAGGCTGAGTATCATTTTAACTTCCCTTTAGTTAAATAACTCGGCCTCTACCCATGCAGTTATGGGTTTCGGCCGGCAGGCGGGAGTCTATGTTTAAATACGATCTTTTACTCCCGTCTGTTGTGCGTAGCTCTCTCTAGCAGCAAACTGTAACAAGCGACTCAAAACACTCCGTAGTCCCTTCTCTGGGGCCGGCTAGCAGTGATTATCACACTCGACAAGTTGTGGCCATCTCGAGCCACAAATACCCTCGTACAAATTCTATCTGTGTATATGAGGCTAGCTGGTTCCCACAGAGTCGCATCTACGGTTTGTCTGTCTAGAGCTAAATTATTTTCGTGAGTCCAATTCCTACTCACGTTATTCGGCCAGTATCTCTGGCGTACGGTGAGAGTTCCACAACACTCTCCTTGGGCTTAATGCCCAGTTGGTGTACGGTGAGAGTTCCGCAACACTCTCCTTGGGCTTAATGCCCAGTTGGCATACGGTGAGAGTTCTGAAAGAGAGCACCTTTATAGCTCTAGCCCGGTTCTTCATGAAAACTGAGAGGTATACAAAAGAATACAACCACTCTTAGAAGTATAGTATTTATATAAATTTGGTAAAGGGTACTGGGTGTACAGAATTAGCTATCTAAAAACTGTGAGAGATGTAGGCAGAACAACGTCGCAAGCATCATC
>OMKY01173310.1:0-16452 GCA_900302395.1 Bregmaceros cantori
ATTCTACTCTCTCTATATACAACCTGCTCATATTTGCATATCTCATATTTGCATATCTTGCATAGCAGCTGAGTGGTCGGTAGAATAAATGTGGAGTTTTTTGTTGCTTCTAGCGCATTCCGGGGATGTCACTTTAGCAGTCGCCCTGACTGCTAAAGGGACATCTAGTTTCTACGCAAGTCTGTAATTTGTCATCCAATGACACATTTTGTTGTTCTCAGTGTGTTGTGCGGTTTTAAAAGCCTGTACACCTTCAACCAAGTTGAATTAGAATCAGACTAACTCGGATTTAATGTCCATCAAACTCCTACTCTACTTTAAAGATGATTATCCAACGGACTGCCTGCAGATGGAAACAGGTGAAGGCCCCCACTCTCTAAGTACTTTCTAGGACTCTCCGAGGCACTGTTTTGGTTCCATAATGGTCTGTCGGTCCACCCGACAGGCTGTTACGACCAAAACTTTATGGGGTTTGGCTAACAATGGCTTGGTCACCACCTGGGCCCACAGGACACATTCACAAAAGTGTTTCTTTAGCAGCTCCATTGGCCATTGACTTCCCACAAAGTGGCCAGTTGCTATTTTGTAGGACTGTCCAAAAATCCACCCTCCCCACCCCCTAGTCCCTAAGCCCTTAAGTAAGCTGCATTGACAGCACACACAATACATCTGGAAAAGTGGATTTGACTCCCGTCATGCAGTGCGCTGGGAAGGGGGAAACATTTGAGAATGTCTTTTCTCCTTGTCAGCTGTCCTCTCCGTATCCTCACCCAACAGTCAGGTTAAAGAGGAGTTCACACTATTAGTCTGACATCCTATTAGTATAATTAAATCCCATCTAACTGGAAAGGTAGATATAATTTGGCAATATAATTTGTATACCTACCTAGAATAAATGGCAATGGAGAGGTCTAAATAAATAAATAAATATTGTTTCTCATTTTTAAAATACTAAAATTCGTATCCTAATAAAATCCAAATTAAATAAAAATCCATTTAAGCCATATTGAAAGTGTCGGCCTCCCAAATCGTTCCATCTATAATAAAATCTATATTTACAAGGAAATGGCAATTTATTAAAATTCTATAAAAACAATCTTTGACCTCTTTGCCATGTGAACATATATTTAGAACAAACTTTGGAAGCAGTAACTAGGCCTATGCAGTCATCCCGACTGCTAAAGGCGTAGCCCCGAAAATAAAGCTAAAAACATATATATTTTTTCATGTTATGTTTTTTTTATATTCAGCCATCCTGACAGTGTCAGTCTCTAATCTAATCATTTTTGAAGCTACCCTAGACGATTAACATGACGGATCTGCTGCGGTGGTGGACGCAAAACCCTTACATTCCTGACTCTATGCGTTTTTGGTGATACAATGAGTGTGTTGTTGCTTGAGTAGCTTATATTTATTCGCAAATATTGCCATATACCTATATTTTAATTCAATAAAATCAATTTTGTCATTATCATCCGTACAATGGTGCTGATTTGCGACTTCAAACAGAAGACACTCGACGATGCTACCTACAATTTGTTGTTAATTAAATTACCTACTGAACCAACCATTAATCAAATAAATTTGGCTTTTGATTTCGTTACTTTTTTTTTTTAAATCCTTAACATTTCTTCATATAGTACTAACCAAAACACAACAATGAACCAGTGGCGTCCAACTATTGTTGAATTGTTGCCATTTGGATGGAGTGTGTACTCCATCCACGGACATCCGGGTGAAATATAGCAACTATCTCTACATATCGCATATCTCATGCTGAAATGTTTAATGGCTCTGTACTGTCTGTCCTAAAATAAAATTCATTCATTCATTTCTGAAAGTTTTTTTGGGAAATAAATTATTAAATTTGGTTTGGCACTTTGGGTGTTTGAACTTGATGCATTTCAAAATTTGATTTGAAATGCAGAATGTGCACCGACATGGGTCACCCTTCTCAAGCGGCACCGATCCAGGTCGTTTGAGTTCTGTCGTGCCATCGTTTAAGTTGCCTGCCTCTGCTTTATTTTTTTATATTCCAACAATCCCTGGGCCAATTTGGGAGGATTTTACAGCGCCTTAGAGCTCTGCTTTTGATTACCGCTATGATCGGTTTTAGCCATGTCAATCTGCAGAGTTGTATTATTTCTACGTGATCTGTGAGTTTGTGATTTGTCATCCATGTGTATCTTTTCAACGCCAGTCTAAAACCCCCGCACAGCAGTGTCTATGTATACACATGCTAGAAAGAGTGATCCCAACATCAACAAACCACATCTCCATGTTTATAACCAGGTGTTAGCGTGTGAGTGTGTGTGTTTAGCCCAGGCCTTAAGCTGCCATGTTACGGGCCCACAAAGAATGTCAACACTCTACTCTACCGACTTGCTTCCCATATCCTCCTGGATCCTGCACGACGCCAGTTTAGTCCTGTGGAAATGGCTCAGTGGGACCGTGTTTTGTAGCTCTGGGCATCTTCAGGCAAGTATTTTGTATATACATATTATTTTAAAAAAATAGAAATATTGTGCAGCCATACTTTCTGTAGGATTCAATTGTTTATTTAAGGGAAACTAAATTGCGGCATCACAGGTGCCTTGGCATACACGATTTTGTGCAGGTGTTATCACGGTAGACGTTAAATTGGATAATTCTGGCCCTTCTAACCCTAACCCTACTTTTCTGTGATGTAAGGTGCCGAAAATGATCCGCTCATTTTGAAAGGGTACAAAACCCTAGCCCCAATCCCTAACCTATGCTCCTAACTTTAACCATAACCTCCTACTACATACCCCTAACCTAATCTTAACCTAACCCCTAACCTTAACCTAAACTTTCCCTAACCCTAACCATTAACCTAACCCTAACCCCTAATCTTAACGTAACCCAACCCTAACCCTAATCCTAACCTAACCCTAACAAAATAAGCAGATCATTTTTGGGATTCGAACTTTACATAATGGCAAAAAATACTCCAGAATTATCCGATTTAACGGGCACTGTGTTTTCACAGAAAGGAAAACGTCAGCCATCTTGAAAGTTTTTTGCTTCATAAAATGAAATTAAATCCACATGCTTTGTCTTAAAAACCCATCCTCCCAGCAAATGTATTCACCTAGTCCATCGTGAATTCAGCCATCTTGTGTGGCCTCCAAAATCTCATCAGTTCATTACCCTACCCGAGAGCATTAACACACTGAATCTGGGACGAATCCTTTAGTTCGATCACATTAACACGAAGGATCTTACGCGACGGATGGGACGCCGGTGCAGCCAAAACCGGTACATCCCCTGCGCTCTATCTTCCGGGAATATAATAAAGTCTTCACAAGTCACAAGTCTTCTCACACAGAAAATGCATTCCTCGGTAGAGACAAATTTACTAATGAATGTCCATCTTGTCCCGCCATTACAAAACACACTTCCAATGTCTGTATAGCAGCCTGTGTAGGGCACCGGAGCGGAGCCAAATAGCTACGTTTATTGCATGATTCGGAAGACAGCGGGTTGTTTTGTCATCGATGTCATGTTTTAGAGTTTTGGGAAGCATCGGAGTTAGGCTTAACCCGTAATGCCGCTGTGACGAAACAACTTTGTGATGAAACAACCTGTAACCATATTGAATACCGACAAATACAACCACAAATTACTCCCTTATCTGGTCACATGTTCTTCTCGACCAATGGGATGGCTGCATTCTGCGGATGATTAAATCGTGAGAATGTGCAGTTTGGTTGTGGAACAGCACAACACATGTTACCACCATTCCATTCTAACTCGGTAGGTGTCATGGGAATTATTATGGATATGTTATTTTTTCCACTTATGGTCCCAAAGCCATCATGTAACAAGCTAAAAGGTCATGTTTGTTGGTCATAATGTGGACAGGCGTGATGCTGAACACCTGTGGAAGATTGTGTTATGATAAGAAATGTACTATGAACTTACTATATAAGGTACCAAGTTTCTGTGAAACAGTGGAATATCTTGGCAGCACATCCTGACCATAGTTGGATATCGTTACTTTTAACAGTAATCCCATTAGATTACTTGTTACTGATCTTAAAAAGTAATCGATTACGTTACTATTATATTATAAAGCAGTAAGTAGTAACATATATATTATATTATATAATTATAACGGATTACACCCAACTCTGATCGTGACGGACACTGTCTGTTTGTAATCTGTTCATCTTCATATTATATTATATTTTTGGGTTTCAAAAAACACGTTTGAAACACGTTCAACCGTGTCAATATTATATCTGAACTCACTGTATATTGCCTTAAAATATTCATATGAGTGGGCGTGTGCTCCCACTGCATAGAAAAGCTAAAATGATAATAATAATAATAATAATAATAATAATAATAATAATAATAATAATAATAATAAAACACTACACAGTGATTCAGACCGGAAGCCCTCTTCAACTGCAATTTTGCCGAAAACTCCCGGTTGATCTCCTGAATCTATCGGTATAACATCTTGCTCTTGTGTAGTCCGATCCTGCGTGGATGTGGTGCCCTCCCTCATACGGTCCCTCCAATCCGTAATAATACTTCTGTTCAGCCCACGCATAAGCTAGACCCGCTGCCTGCAATAAACACGTTGGCCACTAGTCAGCGTTTTCCTGCATGTTGTTCATAGCCGGGAATTTGCGTAGTGGATGTTTAGCCGCAAG
Organism: Bregmaceros cantori; assembly: GCA_900302395.1. Lineage (NCBI taxonomy): Eukaryota > Metazoa > Chordata > Actinopteri > Gadiformes > Bregmacerotidae > Bregmaceros > Bregmaceros cantori. Next base: position 4,686 of record OMKY01173310.1, read on the forward strand.
CCTTAAGCCCCAATGTTACGGCCCCACAAAAGAATGTCAACAATACTCTAGTGACTTATTTCCGATATCCTCTTTGGGGCAGGGGGCGGTGGGGGTGGGGTTTCATTTCCTCTCTCCGTGCAGTGCCTCCCCCCCCCTCCTTCTCTCCCCCAGTCCTGTTAAAAGGCAGCAGCTTCAGTGTGCCCTGACTAATTTCCTCTCAGCCTCACAGATCACAGGCAGCGGCCACAAAGGGACGTCGTAATCCTGCCGCTTGTTCATGATTGTCCACAACTTTCCCACTCACCATCTTGTTAAGCCAGCCACCCACGGGGTAAAGAGGGAGGCGTGGAGATGGAATAAATCGATACTATTACCGCACGCACACACACGCACACACACACCACAAAAAGAATCTTAAATCAAATGAGTATGATATAGACGATGTTACGTGCGAAACACTGGGGGGAGTCATTTTGTCCCGTGCTTCTGCAGGTGACTTCCGGCGCCTGTATGTATGTATATAAAGTCTGGTAGAAGGCCGCGGTACGTGGACACAAAAACATACAAAACGCACACCAGTTCAAAATCCGACCACTAGATGTCGGTCTGTGACCAGTTACACATCGCTCTCCTTGCTTCCTTTTTGTATAAATATTGATGAAATACAGTCAAAATCCTAATTGAAGTTACTCACCGAGTGGTCACATATTCTTCTGGACCAATAGGCTGGCTGCTTCTACTAGTACTTCCAAAAGGAATGAGACAATGGAACGGGTTGAACTGATCATCAAATCATGCGTGTGTAGGTCACAGTTCTGCACGATAACATTTGGGTGAGGAATAGCAGACCGCAAGTTACCACCACTATTTTTAAATAACCCTGTAGGTGTGTGCTACCACCGAATAGACATGTTGAAAAATACCCAAATACACAGAAGTGACGTTCAGAGACTGGAATTAGCCCCCGAAGTCGTCTATTGAAAGGTAACCGATTGACACACAGTGAGTGATGTATTGGTGGCTGTACTAAATGAGTAGAGTGAATGATTCCAGGTACCCATGGTGATTTGGGGAACATGTCCTCCACCGCATATATTGATGTTTAAATGTTGGGAATTGGAAATTGATGACTCAGAATACTGTAATAATCATCAATTATCAGTATTATCCATCTATATTAGGGATGCGCAACTGGCGTCCACACTAAGTGAGGATGAAGGGCGTGTGCAAATAGATTAATAATAATTAAATTATTTTTAACTGCGCCGGGGCTGCACCGCGAAGCAGTTTATGTTTTTGGTTGCGTTGGTTTGTCCCCAGGATTTGGAGAGATCTGGATAACATTTTGTAGAGTTGTTGGAAATGACAAAAGGAAGAATAGATTACATTTTGGTGTATTCCTGTAGCCTATAAGTAACATAATAGTCATACTTCATTATTATTAACGGGTGAATGATCCCCGTTCTCTGCAGTGACATCCCGTGTGGCCACGTCTCCCGCACCTGCACCGAGCAACATAATCATACTTCATCACCAACAGCACCAACACCTAGTAGTGATTGGTTAGGTCCAACAACGTCAGCTTCCTAACTATTACAAATGGGGGCGCGCCTCTTTAACATGCCGTCTGAAGTGTTCAAAGCACCACCAGTAAGTATGGTGTCACAACGTTAGGAGTGGCCACTGCCGCCGGTGGCGTCAATCGCAATCACGCTACTCAACGAGCACTTGTATTGATAATGGGTTGCCACACATACTGCTAGCACTAAAAGTACTATTTTTTTGTATTACTACGGTGCAGGTTTGCAATCTCTGCAGCATCTTGACCGATTGACTGGGAGCGCCATACAAAAACAGTAGCGGACCGGACCGCTTTCCTGAAGAAGTCAAGCCATATCCGCCCCGTTTCTCAATGCTGCAAGCTAGAGCCATGTGGGTTCAAGTCTAGTCACAGAGATTAATGGCAACACAGGCTGTGTTGTGTATATAACACTCAATATGCCTGCTCAGTGAAATTACCCTGCCATAGTTATTTGAATAAATGTTCTGTTCCTGTCAGTGTCAGGAATCTGCGATGCAAGTAGCACATCAGAAATTATAATGCCAGTTTGTCACTTACATTAATATGCACTCTACAGATGCATGCTCATAATCCACGTAGTTAAGGTCAAGGTTATTAAGGAGTGGGCCTGTTCATGGCGATGAATGACAATGCCTGCACTGCCTCGTAGTTGGTACACCTGAAGACGGAGTGTATGAAGAGGTCGCTACGTAAGCTATGGGGACGGACAAATTTCATCCGTATCCGTAGCTTCCGGAGGGTAGGAATGGGCCTTTAGTCTCACAGCGAACGCAGCTGTCGTGAGATTCATTCCTGTCTCCGGCATAAGTATGCTGCAGGCCTGCTTCCCCACTCTCTCTCATCCCACGTCAGACTAAGCCCCCCCCGAAAAAAAAAAGGTTATTAGGGAACATAAGGCCAAGCCATTTTAACCATCCGCCTTCTACTACTAGCACGATGGCCTTGCTATTAGGATCGAGGACCCCCTTTGGCGACACACAAGCATACACACAGATGGAAGCACCCTCACACACCAACTGATCAAACAGCCAGGGTCAACCCCATTCTCTCATCTCTAGTCTTGCTAACTAGCCCTCCCAAAGTCCTTTCAGTGGTCCTACTTTGTTGTATGGTGAGGTCTTCGTTTCATCTGACACACACACACACGCACCCCCTCCACCACTCTCGCTTTCTGACGGTCTTTCCCTCGCTTGCTTGTTGTTGATGGTTGGACAGCTCTCCTCCGCACCCCCCTCAACCCCTCTTCTTTTCGTTTCTCATCTATTCTCTTTTTGGTTTTGCACGTTCTTTTCATTCTGCACCAATTGGCTTCCAGCGCACTGCCCTTGGCTTCAGACACACACGCTCGGAACGGTTGGGGCCAGACCATGATTTAGCTGTCATGTAAAAAAAAAAACTGTGTCTGACGCCTGAAAAAAATACACTCGCTGATGGCTGTTTTTGTCATTTAAAACTTTTAAAAGGCGTGCAATTACTCAACTTCATCCCCTAAGGCTACCAAGTCCCCTGGAAAACATTGGGTTCGCGAAAGGCATGTCAATTCCAATTTTACATCTGAGAAACACAGTAACAATTATAAGACACCACTTTTCGTGGCGGCAAACTTGCCAGCTCAGAATTCATGAATCCGGTGCTCAATCAAAGTTATTAAGGGTGACTTCTTACCTAATTGCCCCAAATATAGTGTCCGGTCATCCTATACATATACGCTGGTCTGAATAAGATTAACATTCTTTTTCGTAATCCTGCTGTTGATACCCTCTGCTAAGACTTTCAGTAAGCAACCTCTTTTTTTCATCAGAGGGACTACTAGGTCAACAGCTCCCAGCAGACTTCTGACTTGTTTTCTTTTAACTCTTCTGTAGCACCAGCTTGGGACAGATTGCGGCTGCACATTAAATCTTTGTTATATGAAGCATGCCAAATGTCCAACTAAAACAAACATATTTTAAGGAATTATGATGACACAGACAGACAGAACTATATACATACATACATATACACACACACACACACACACACACACACACACACACAGATAACATAATAATAATAAAAAGAGATTTCCATTTATATGGCACTTTTCTACCACATAGTGGCACCCAAAGCGCTTTACAATGACTCTCAATCACACGCCAATGCCAGCTGCTGCCATACAAGGCGCTCGCCACGACCCACTGAGAGCAATTTGGGGCGCAGTGTCTTGCCCAAGGACACTTTGGCATAGAGACTGTCGGAGGCGGGATTCGAACCACCAACCATTTGGTTTTCAACCCTACCGTCATTGGAACGGCCGCTCTACCAACCGAGCTACAGCCACCCGATGAGTTTGATAAACAAGCTTGACAAAGCTTGATTCATCGTCGATATAGCATCAGAAGACTTGTAGCCATGATTTGGACATGACAGTGTATACGTTATTTTCACCGCTGCTGGTAAATTCACATTGATCTTAAACTGTTCAATTTTGTAACTGTATGGGATTGGCCCAACTACAGTCATTATGGTAACTTCTCTGATGTGTTGTAAACTTGTTAAGTCTTCAGTGACAACCCTTATGAGGCTAAAATGTGCACTGATGTCTGAAGTTCCACCAAATAATCTCCACCAATGATATCTGAACCTAACTGAACATAATTTGGGCAAATCCAATCTCATCAGAAATTATGAAAAATACAAAGATGTGGCCATCTTTAACGTGTTGGCCTCCAAACTCTAATCGGTTCATAAAATTACCCTGGACTAGAGTATTTACATGCAGAATCCGGTAGAAATCGATTCGTTCAAAAGTTATCGCGTTAGCACGAAGGATTTGCCACGACGATGGATGCGGACACGCCGGAGTGAAAAGTAGAGGACCCTAGGGCTGGACCATCGGACAGAATGTTGGAAAAATGTAAATCGTCAAATCAGATTTCCAATTAAGTAGTGTAATTTAGCAGTTAATTTGGCAATTGGTTATTTCGAGTTGATTGGTTTGGTCACAAAATAAAGATTAACTTTTGTAGGGTCAGGGGGTAGTAGTACCTTTTATATTTCGAATGATGTGAAACGTTGACATTGTTTGTAACCGTTTACAATAAAAATAGCATTTGTGAATGATTAAATTAGGTCTTGGACTTTTTCTTTCTTTTCCTCAGAAATCGAATCAAAATCTAAAATCAAGATTTCAGAGACAGAAATCGAGATTTTATTTTTTTGTGAAAATCGCACAGCCCTACTACATCCTAGGAATGTTTTTCTACATTCTAAAAACATATATCTTTTCTGTTATCTGTGGAAGTCCGTGGCGCTGAAAGTTAATGTTGATGCTCCTGTTGATGTATCATTTTCAACTTGTTGCCACGTTGTTTTGAAGTGTCGTCGCCCATAAATTGCCGGCCTGTTGTGAAAGACCAACACAATATTTGCACTGCGCTGAGACGTAATTAACTGCTTTGGAGCGGTCTCCCGCATTGTGTGCACAGAACTCCACCTCCGGCCTGACTCTCTGGGCTTTGTCCACAGTTTACGTGTGAAAGAGGCGGCCCCCGCTGGTCCCCTGCAAAACATCTGGTCATTGTCTTCCACGTGAAAGCCTCCCCGGCAGGTCCAATGACTGGAACAGCAGCCAGGGTTTTCTTCTCGGCTTTGAGGTGATTAGTAGAGTTTCCAAGCTCGAATGGTGCGCAACACCGGAGAACGCTTGTCACCTGGTCGCGTCCTCACTATATCATCGCAGCGAAACACCCTCTACTTTTTCTATGATTTTTTTTTTTTAAGTTATTTTTCCCGGCGTCAGCGCTGTTTTTCCATCTTTATTGGATAGGAACAGTCGGAAACTGGGTTGAAGAGATCGGGGGGAGACATTGCAGACAAGTCGACCAGTCAAACTCGCGACACTGTAGTCGAACTCGCGACACTGCGGGCGCTGCGGTAGACACAGCGCCACTAACATGAATGGGGTCGCGTTAGTATTATTTTAATACTCAATTAATCAAGAATTATTGAAACGATTAGTCGACTAATTGGCTCGTTTTTTGTTTCTCAAAATATTGATAGGGAGAAACATTTACAAAAAATGAACCTCTTGAAGTTGAAATATAATCAAAGATGATCTTTACCAACAAATGTACAAGTTACTTACAAAAATTAGGTGCTCTGACACAAACTCAACTTTCTTCAATAGGGCTGTTGCACGGTGAAATGGTAATATGCTATTAATTCCCAGAAGATGCCAGCCTAACTACATCCATTGTATTTGCCTCTTTATAATGAAGACATGACATGAAGTGGTAAAGTATACCAGTTAACCGTACTGTATGTATACTTCACAACTTTTCATCTGTTCAACACAGACACGTGAAGAGACCATAATAGAAGTAGTGTTGCACCGATACCGGTATCGGTATCAGACATACTCGGTATCGGCACCTTTTTTGTGGTATCGGTATCGGCGAGTACCTACACCCGGGGGGCACCCACCATTTCGCTACGGCCAGTATCGGCCCAATACCATTTTTCCGACACTGTACGGCCGAAACTACCCAAATCTTGTCTAAATCTAGAATATGTAAATGAAATGTGTCGCAGTGTCTAAAATATCTCTTCTCATCTGCTTAAATAAAATGGCCTGATAAAAAAATGGCCTTTTTCTCAAAAAGTGGTCAAGTGGAGTAAGGGGCTTTTGCATCTGAACTCTTAAGTTACTACCCCAATATCACCCAAACAATAAAATATTAAAATCTCCACTACTATTAATTATAGACTGCATGTAAAAATTATGGCGATAGCACTAGTAACTTATTCCCAACCCTTGGGAAGAAGTTACTACCAACAGCACTTTTTATTCAAACAGCGGTATCGGTTGGTATCGGTAACGGCCGATACTGCACAGCCAGGTATCGGCTATCGGTACCAAAAAATGGTATCGGTACAACACTAAATAGAAGTACATTTAACTTAGATCAGCAGCGTCTTGCCATGGCATATCCAGTGTCATATCTATGTTGAGCAGCACAGCAAAAACCGTGATTTACGCAAGTGCACTTTGAGAAGTAAAGAACGTTGTTTCATAGAAACTCACATATTTGTCTTTGTAAAGAAGTCATCTTTAGCGGGCTGCCTTGTACATGGTTGTAGGGGCAGCAGAGTGTATTCTGTAAGCCTTCAGACCGGAAAATTCTCTGTAGCATTTTCTGGCTGCCGGATTAATTCTAATTTGATGGCCCATAGAAAGCTCTTTGCATCCCCAATAAAAGCATGATCCTCCTCTTTAAATAGAATGAACAGTCCGTTTCTTGACTTGAGGAAAATTAAGACGGCATGGCATGATGCATATGTTTGATTCTTTTGCGTCTGTGGACATTAATGTGAACAAAAGTCGCTTGTGTGAAAGATCAAGCCTTGTAAGTGTGTCTAATTACACTATCGTACATTGCAGCTTGATGCTCTGATCTTTGTCCACAGTTTATGTGTGAAAGAGGCTTATAGCTGGCCACTGACTCCCTGTACAACATCTGGCCTCTGAAAAGCCCACCATTCACCAGCAGGTCCAATGACTCGGCAGGAGACCGAGCTTCCTTTAGGCTCCAGTGGCCATCGATGTGATTGATTTCAATGTGGGCAACGAGGAACAAAAAGTGGGAGATGACCCTGATTTAACGGCCGGAGCAAAGCTGGTTAAGGCTTGGAATCCCACTACAGTGTATGCTTTGGGCTGTGGTAGATTGTTCTACAACGGTGGCATACAAATCTAGGATGATTTGTAATTAATATCAACTCTGTTACAAGAGTCAAAAAAAATGTGCGTATTGGATAAAACAGGTTTAAATACAATTTTAGAACCATTTAGAAATGCAGGGACTGGGACTGGCCCCATGGCGCAGTCTTGTTGCTGTGGCTTAGTTCACATCACACACGGCGCCCTCAGATCGCTTCCCATGATGGTCATGTACTCCACCTGCGCTCGTCCAATGGAAAATGTGCGTCCCGCTAAACACAGAGTGAGTGCACACATCCCTTTTCTGTTGCATTTTTGTGCTGTTGCTGTGAAGCACTTTGAATTGCTCTGCATGAAAGGTGCTATATAAATAAAGTTTGATTTGATTTTATAAGACGCCACCCCCATTCATAGTGTAGGTGCCGTGGGTTAAATCACAGTGTCCCTTGAATTCTACTCACCTCGCCGGCTTCTCTCCAATGTCTACCACCGATCTCCTCAACGCTGACTAATCCTGTCACAAAAAGTGGAAAAACTGTGTGAGCGCCGGCCAGAGATGGGCAGTAACGCATTACATTTACTCTGTTACAATTTTTTGTGTGTACTTTTTTACTTTTGGAGTACATTTTTCACAAGTTACTTTTAAATTTGAGGTGAAAAAAAAACTACTTTTTCCTGAGATGTCAGCAATTCCCTACTGATTACATTAACTTGGTCTTTAGCGACACCCGTTGGGAACTGTTCTCTCTCTCTCTCTCCCTCTCTTGGGCGGTCTCTCTCGCTCATTCTCTCGGTCTCTCTCTCTCTGGCTCTCTTTCTCAACAAGGGGCATTCAATTACATTTTTCAAAAGCAAAATGTGTTCTTGTATTAATTTTTTTTACTGAAAGTTACTCACTACTTTCGCTACTTAAGTAACTTTTTTGTGCATTACTTTTTTACTTTATTCGAGTAGCTATTTTGACGACTACTTTTTACTTTTACTTGATTAATATTTTGCTGAGGTAACGATACTATTACTTAAGTAAATGTACTTTAAATAAATAAATAAAAGATAGTTATGTATTGATCTGGCTAAGATCAAGGAAGAGCATATTTTAATATGCGTCTTTGGCGGTCCTTTCCTTTCCGGGAAGGTGTATTTCTGTTGTTCTTGTTTTCCAAGATACATTCATATGTTGATAAATATGACTTGTTCAGGCCAAGCTGAGCTGATGTCTTTATGCACTACCAACACTTGGCTTTTATGACATCACATGACATGCAAAGGACACGCACACATCTGCTGACATCCCGACCATAAGGCAGCCATTGTTCTCCGACCAAAACACTTTCCGCTAAATGGCTGTAACTGACTCATAGAGTATAGACGTGTTAAGAGGTGACATTCGCCCGTATTATGGAGACAGCCATTAGGTGTCGCCACTGAGCAACTGGGGTGAACATGTCGCCATATCTCCTGGCGCCCCATTCAATTCTATGAGTTACATGATCAAACGTCTGGATTCTAAAAGAACCCAATGTTTTTACCGTGTGACCAGCACTACCTCATTCCACTGATTTCCAAAGGAAAAAGAAAGATAATGTAAGTCTGTTCTTTTTACTAAATACGCCATCAGAATTCTACAAAGGTCTCCAGCTACTGATACAATGGCCACCCAGTGTACTGCTGAAATCAATTAAATTAATTTATTTTCACTACAGAAAAATGGTACTTGGTATAAACGACAGTAGCTGAAGAGTTTCTCGTAGCTTAATAAATGTATTTCTTAGCATTTTATACTTTGAAATGAAGCCCAATCAATCACCAATACATGTCTGTGTTCGAGTGGTGTTGACCCCTGCCCCCATTTTTCCCAGGGAGCAACTAACACTAGGGACTTTCCATTACATGCAACCAGATATGGGCAGAGTAGCCATAAAAATTACTCAAGTAAAAGTATTGTTACCTCAGCAAAATATTACTCAAGTAGGAGTAAAAAGTAGTTATCCAAATAGTTACTCAAGTAAAAAAGTATTCCACAAAAAAGTGACTTAAGTAGGAAAGTACTGAGTAACTTTCAGTTTAAAAAAGAATTAAAAAAATGAATGAAAAAAGAATGATTGCCCGAGAGAGAGAGCCTGAACGGGAGACAGAGACCAAGTGGGAGACAGGGAGAGCGAGAGACACCAAGAGAGAGAGAGAGAGAAAGCGCCAGAGAGATATGACATCAACATATGTGCCAACAGTTTCCAACGGGTGTCGCTAAAGGCAGAGTTAATGTACCGAGTACTTTTTAGTAACATCTCAGTAAAAAGTATTTTTTTTTCACCTCAAATTTACTTGAGTAAAAGTAGAAAGTAACTTGTGAAAAATGTACTCCAAAAGTAAAAAAGTACACAAAAAAATTGTAACTGTGTAAATGTAATGCGTTACTGCCCATCTCTGGTCGTGGGGCATGCTGGGATTGAAACCATGAGTGACTGAGCTGCGTTTGTTCTGGCTCGCCAGGCTAGTTGTCACACACAACAATGTCGGTGTCGGAACCTGTTCATAGTGTCAACGTTCAACAATACATCATATTATAACATCATTTAGTCTCAAGTTATTATTATGTTGGAATCAAATTCAACCAGATCGTTTTGGAGAGTCGAACACTACATCACAGGGCCTTTAACCGCCATAGGTATCAGATCTAACGCCACGCGTTCTTCTTCTTCTACGGTTTCTGTCCCCACGCTGATTCGGTGGATCGTAAACACGCGTGTTCCGTCCAGAATCTCTAACTATAACCTGGAACCAGACGGTTAATAACTACTAGTTAATAACTAGACTAACGGTGCTAGTTAGTAGCTGTTAACCAACATGGTGCGCAAACTCAAGTTCCACGAGCAGAAGCTGCTCAAGAAAGTCGACTTCATCAACTGGGAGGTCGACAATAACCTCCACGAAGTGAAGGTGCTGAGGAAATATCACATCGAGAGAAGAGAGGATTACACCAAGTAAGGATAACCTGATAATACATATCATTATCATATCATTATAATACTTAATATCATTAACATTACAATACAAGTCATTATCATATCATTATAATACTTAATATCATTATAATGGTCATAACATTACAATACAAGTCATTATCATATCATTATAATACTTAATATCATTATAATGGTCATAGCATTACAATACAAGTCATTATCATATCATTATAATACTTAATATCATTATAATGGTCATAACATTACAATACAAGTCATTATCATATCATTATAATACTTAATATCATTATAATGGTCATAACATTACAATACAAGTCATTATCATATCATTATAATACTTAATATCATTATAATGGTCATAACATTACAATACAAGTCATTATCATATCATTACAATACGTAATAGCATTATAACGATCATAACATTATACTACACCTGGTACAGCTGTCTTAAGTGTTTAGTTATATATTTTTATATTGGATTCGGATGTATTGACTCTTACCCATTGTTTTTGCTGTGCTTCTTACTGTATTTGTTGTTTTATTTTTCATTGTTTGACTGATATGTACCTGTTATGGACCTTGAGTCTGCAAATATTGTATTATAAGCTATGGAGTTTGATAACAGTATGTAAACCCTATCCTTGAGGTGATTTTTGTACATTTTTATTTAGGGACAATTAACCCTCCTTTCCATTTCAAACTGAGTCTTTGCACAATGCTAGTGGTTGGGAGTGTTTGAAGCCCTACACGTACACGGTGATGACTGGGTTCTTGTCTGAAGGTACAACAAGTTGAGCCGGAACGTCCGAGACCTGGCCCAGAAGATCCGAGATCTGGACGAGAAGGACGGCTACCGAGCTCAGTGCACCGCTCAGCTGCTGGAGAAACTGTGAGTTAATCAGATTTAGTTAATCAGATTGTATCAGACAGCAGGGCTGGCCCTGTTTACATGGTAGCAGAAAGCCTAAATATAGGCGCTCCCTAACCCCCATATAGTGCACTATATGGGGTGCACGCCATTTTGTAGGGGTGTCCGAATTCTCCATGTACCCTATGTAGTGCACTGAAAGTATCCCACAATGCACCGCGAAATGTAGTGAGCATTGGATGTACACTAGATGGAGCAATAAAACCCATAATGCATTGCGAGACGTTTTAAAAATGACCTAACGTTAAAAAAAATGCCGCGGTGGGAGTAAATAGCGACCGACCACGGCAAATAGTTATACATTTAAGTACTTTTGACTTTTTGTGATGATTTTTGAATTTTATAATTATCTTTTATAAGAATTTTGACGGCGCCAATTCTAGTGTCTGAAATCTCGGCCGTTGCTGTTGAGTGCACTATAAGTGAGTGCACTATATGGGGGGTAGGGACTAGGGAGTAGGGGATAGGGAGCGATTTCGGACACAGCCATAATCCGCTTATCGGTGGATCCGCTTCAAAAATGCTCACCTCCAAATCCGCTTCAAGTCGATGGGAATATATTTTGAAGCAGAAAACATTTATGCTGG
>OMKY01173350.1:0-12896 GCA_900302395.1 Bregmaceros cantori
GAGGAAAGCCAGAGGATGTAACTCAAAGTAACTTCAAAGTAAACAAATGTGGCTAGTCTCCTAGTTGTCAAAATAAAAATAATCTGAAGAATTCAATCTTAGGAGAGGCGAACTGAAACTAGTCCATAATAAGAGTTCCAGTTACTATTTTTGTACTTTGATTAATGTAATATGGTAACATGTAATGCATCACACCCAAACCTGCATTTGCACACACATAACCCACCGGTTACCTGTATGAATTGTTACCCACATCCTGGCTACATGTTAGCGGTAGAGGAGGGCAGAATTTGTATTCATGCGACATGACGCAAAAGCAACGCACTTATCTTTACCTCACGGTCAACAAAGGGAGCCTGAGCTGCGAAATCTGATAATGTTAAGACGGAGGAGGAGCACGTGAGGAGAATAGGACATGTGGAAAAGAGACAGGACGTCATGCAAAGAGTGAGGAATCAGAATATGATTTGTATCCATGCAAGCAAAAAAAAAAAAGTTAGGTTTTCCAGCCTGAGCGTCATTTTTCGTTGAAGAGCTTGGGGGTAGACATCGTAACGAGAAGTGAGATAAAGGAAGTAAGAATTGATAAAAACACATCAGTGAGTCAATACATTTGTGTTAAGCAGACCTATAGACGTGGGTAAAAACGAGTGGTTTTACAGCGCAAAGTTTTGTAGCGCCTGCCTGAAGGGAGCAACTCGTATTCTGAGAATAAAATATGATTGGGGTCCGCTAGCACACTAAAAGCCAGGCGGAGCACAGTTTGTTCATATATTGCCTGGAGAGGAGGCGGAGAGCAGCGCATAGGGGACATAATGGGTTTGTGTGCACCAACATCACGACAGTCACAGCGGCAGATCCTTCATGTTAACACGATAACTTGTGAACAGATGTTGGACTTGTCCCAGGTTCGGTGTGTAAATGCACTAGGGTAGGTTCATGGACTGATTCAATTTTGCATTGATTTTGGAGGCAAACACTTTCAAGATGGTTGAATTTTTGTTTGGTCCATAACTTCTGACCGAGTGGATCAATTTGCCCACAACATTTTTATATATTGATATACCTTTAGGCTTTAGCAGCTTACTAGTTTGGCACTACAGTGGAGTGGCAGCTCAAAATGGGGTAGAGGTCTGGAACAGAGGGTAAGGATAAGGAACAGAGAGGTCTGTTCCTTATCATTGTAGGTGATCAATAATTTTCACAATGACAAAATATCATATATGTTATAGATTATATTGAATAGGTATTATGGATATGCAGATGTTTGCATTTGCTGTCAGTGCCACTGTGATCAGCAGTGCACATGATTTCACATATTTACAGTAGCTAGCAGCAGCTAGCAGAAGCGCTTGGTCCGCCTGGCATTCTGAGAACATCCTCTCTTTTATAATTTTCCTTTGGGGATTAATAAAGTAGGCCGATTCTAATAAATATCCTGCAACTACACAAAGCCTCGGAAGTACGGGTATCGTATTGTAATAGTAGCCGCGAAGAGGCTGCAGACAGAAGATGCCATCCAGTGGTAGCCCGGCAAACCAGAATCAACTAATCGTCCATGCAGCGCACGCGACTAGAACGAACATTGAGGTGTATCAGAAAAGGGTGTGGCGTGTGGTGAAGGGGTGGGGAAGAGAATTATTTTAGTTATCCAATCACAGCACACGTAGGCAGAGCAAGTGACGATGGTGCCAAACTCCGCCCATATCTCGTCTCGCAGAGAGAAGTGGCTCTGATTGGCCGGTTGTCACCTGATAATCTGATTTGTTGATTCGCTCGAGACCAGACCCAATGTTTGTTCTAGTCGCGTGCAATTCGCGGACGATTCATTGGTTCTGCAAGCTTTTAACTTTGGGGCCCGCCCCCCGAAGAGTGACATTCTTTTTAAAAAAAATGTTAAGTTATTTTTCCAGCGTCAGCGCCGTTTTCCGATCTTTATTGGATAGGATTAGTCGGAAACTCGGTTGAAGAGATCGGGGGTAGACATTGCAGACAAGTTGACGAGCGGAGTCGAACTCGCGACACTGCGGACGCTGCGGTAGACACAGCGGCACTAACATGAATGGGGTCGCGTTAGGTGTGGTGTCCATAACCACTCGGCCAACGCGGACCCCCGAAGAGTGGCATTCTAAAGGTTCCAGAGGAAACACAGAGCGAGACAAAGGCGAGAACATTTCTTCTGTCTTGACAGGGTTCAGCACAGTTGCACGTTTGCCTTCCTTTCTGGCTCCAGTTGAAATCGATTGCAGAGTTTGAGTGAAACAGATGGGCTGATAAAGCAGAGGTGGAAATCAAAGAGCAAACAAGGTGTGTGTATCTATGTCAGGATGTGTGTGAAGGTGTGAGTATGCACGGCTGCCATGTGTCTGCGTCTGTGACTGGGAGCGTCCACGATGGATCCGGACAAGCTGTCTGCTCCTTTCCCATTAATGTGTCTACCTCACGTCTCATGCACATGGAGGTGTGAATATGGCCAGATAGCCATTCTCTACATTTGTGTGTTATGCATTGTGATCAACGATTTAAAAAAAATAAAAATAGCTGCAATTCTTCAATTGGCTCGTTTCGGTAACTAACTGTCGGAACTTAATATTCTTGTACTTGGATACCGTTATTATGCCACTATCTTACCGATCCGGCCCTCTGTTTGACACCACTGGTGTAAATGGCGACCCACATGAACACACGTGGGTATGTGAGCGGAGTGGCAAAATTCTTTGCATTAACGTTTTAGAATGTGATCGCTAGGCGGGGCGAGGGTAAGTAATTAAGTAATTATTATTGTAAGCAACATAACAGAAGCCACTTTTTTAATTTTTGTGAGGCAAATCCATAGTGTCTTCAAGTAGCCAACAAGACAATATATTCCATCCAGGTAGGCTCATCCAGATATTGTCCTGTTTTACCAGGGTTGGCGTCTGTAATAATTCACTCTGACTAACGAACTGGATTTCTGTTATTCCCCTGTTTTGGTGCTTCACCAGATCATGGAATCCGAGTTAGTTTCTGAATCAGATCTGATCAGTGTGCGCTTGCATGTTCAATTTATCTATCTGTGGGTGGACGCATACACCCATGTAGAAATATTCGCTAAAAGAAAGATGACAAATGGGAAGTCCAAAAGACACTTACTGTATATACCGTATTTATCATATTTACTGATATATTGCGCGTGTCAAAAATTACCGACATTTTAGGCAGATCAGTATCTTGTTTATTTTTATTTTTTTGAAGTCATCTTGACTTCATCTCAGTGTGGAGATCTGCTGCCATCTTGATGAAGTTTGGTTATTATTATCAATGGGATAGATTTAACCCTGTCCACTAGAGGGCAGTAGAGAGTTAGATATCTATTTTTTTCTTCTTGTCTAATTGCAATGTTTTTTTGTTTTTCATACTATTCACATTTTTTAAACTTTGTCTGTCAGTCGGTATGCTCATTTAAAAAAACAAAAACAAAATTGGGGTGTTGCATATGTTGTGTTGTATGTCGAATCATTAAAGGATCAAACTAATCCACATCAAGTTCATTGGCAAGAAAATGTAGTCTTCCTGCACAAGTATCAACTAATTTATTTAGACATTGATTTTGTAGGCTAACATTGTCCTCAACCGGTGTGGTAACCGCACAAAACTAACAAACCAGAATTAATTCATATATAAGGCATCCAGGATTATAAAACGCACTGTTGTTTTTGGTGTTTTATAGTGCGGAAAATAGGGTAAATTAATTCAACTCGACTTGTGTATTCAAAATTTCCCACAGACAGCTTCACTTGACGAAATCATCTTCACACAAAGAGCTTTAACAAATTCAGTTACCTCGATTACATTTACTTTTAGAAGATTCAACAAATCAGTAGTTCCCAGTTTTCCAATGTGCGTGTTTGTTCATGTCTGAAGTGTGGATCTTTCTGCGTGGGCGTTTTTGTTCATCTTGGGTTGATGGCTTCTGCCAACTGTAGGAGTCCCATTAAATCAACAGCCTCCCCATCTCTCTCTCCATCGCTCCCCACACTCTATTACGCCTTGTTTTTCATCCAATTCTTTCCGTTCCTCTCTCTTTTTCCTCCCTCCCCCGCGCTCTCTCTTTGTCTCACTGGAAATCGAAAGAATGATGTCGAGTTGGTGGAGCTGCGGGCGACGTGGTGACGGAGTGCAGGGGAAAGGGGGGGATAATGGGGGTTTGTTGAGAGCACACACAGCTTAACTGCAAAGAAGAGGAAAGTTGTGATAGTTGTACGTCTCAAACAATCTTCAGGAGATTCTAGAACGTTCTGGCATTCTCGCAATGTGGCCTTACCACTGTGACTCAGGTTTTGCCTACTTAGGTTGCAAAAAATTATGTTCTTGACAGTCATTTAAGTGCAAGTAAGAAGAAGTCATTATGTCTGATCATGCAGATACAGGGAGAACATCTAAACTCCACAATGAAAGGGCAGTCTGGGATTCGAACCCACAACCGTCTTGCTTTGAAACAGCAGTGCTAACCACTGCACCACTGTGCTGCCCAGTGCCCATGCTTATATACAGACATTGATTCCAGTCACCTGCTGGTTTGCAAAGCTGTGGTTGGCAAAGATGTGTTACCATGACAAAGATTTCTCTCAAGATAGTTCTAGAACATTCTGTGTGGCAAACTGGGTCAAACCTGAAAGGGTTCCCGGGCATAAGGACATCTGCCACAGGCAAAGCATCCATTAGCATCTAGCAGCTAGCAGTTAGCGGTGACGGATGAAGTCAATTAAGGCGGCGAGCTCATCGTTAGCGCCGCCCGAGTCTTCTTGTCCATGTGATACCAGCAGCCGCTCACTATTATGGATGCCCATTCTGGGGAGGGAGTGTGGAGCAGCGGAGAAGAATGGAGAAAATAAATGAATGGGAAAGACAGAGGGTAGAGAGGTATAAAAGGATTGGGAATAGGTGGAGAAAAGGTGTATAGAAAGGACATAGGAACCAATGACAGAGAGAGAGAGAGAGAGAGAGAGAGAGAGCAAGAGACAGAATGAGTAAGATTATAATTGTGTGATGAAACCCAATACAACCGTCCAATTCGCTAGAATGTCTATGTCGTCAGTGTGATGTAGCCTGGGCGCAATGTTTGCTCTAATATCTTAAATATATACAATTTAAAATAGCTTCATTTTGCCACCCGAACAAAAGTAGTGCACCAGGCATCCGCTTAAATCGCCTGTTGGGCATGCCCACTAGAACTTGGTCGATACTCACAGACAGACTAGGCTTTCATCCATCTTGAAATAGTATTACCTGCAATTTCCGGGGAAATATATCTCTGCACCTTGGACAGGCTCTGCACTTGTTGCGACCACCCCAAAAGATAAACATGTTTTACCTTCGCTGTTTTAGCGTCGACGCTGTTTTGCGTGATGAATGGCACCGGCAAAATGGTGCATTGAAGGCAACTTGGTCATAGTAGATGTGGAAGACGCTACGTGCTGTACCAAGTCGCGGGAGGTTCCCTCGAGCTAACCGCTTACTTTTAATGCTATTTGGAAGCTAGAAGATGCCAGGTCATATTGGCTTTGAACACACAGTAAGGCTTCCAGCACTCATTCTGAGCCAATAGCTGAGTCCCGATAGGATTTATGTGCTCTGTGTGTGTGTCTGTATTCTAGTCATGTCTGAGAAACATTTTGGCGGTGAATCTCCTCCGCCCCCTATCGTCAAGAAAGCTGTTTGACGCAAGGCATCTTCGGTATCTCTCTGCCCCAGATGCACATATTAAACACCATAAACTTCTCATGTGTGTGTGTGTGTGCCTGTGTGCATGTGTGTCTCTAGCCAAATAAGCAGGGCCTGGTGATTCCATCGTGCCATGCTACAAAACATGGAATGTGGGGATGGAACTGCAGCTATCATTAAAAGGCTGCTGCCATTCTCGTGTGAAGAAGAAACCAAGCTCTGTTATCCAAAGAGACAGGTTGGCTGACTGAGCAGCTCAGTGTAGGTTGCCACGGCAGATCAATTTTGAGTACTATGGATGGTGTACCATAATTACTGTGCACATGAAAAAATATGAGTCCTACTTTTATCAGTGGAGATCTGCTGCCATCTCATGATGAAATACCGTCAGATTAGCTCTACCGAGGTCAATTGTGTGATACCTGGCATACAGATGAAATCCGTATCTAGAACTAATGCATACCTACAGGCAGGGCTGTACGATTTTGCCAAAACATAAAATTCAGTTTTGTGTCTTTGACATCTCGATTTTTGATTTGTTTCAGATTTCTTGAAGAAAAGGGACAAAATATTTAAAAACTAGACGTTTAATATGTAAAAACTTTGCAAATGGTGTCAATTTTTGTAATTGAGAAGAGACGCCTCACCCTTTGGCTTAGGATTAATACAGACAATTATCAATTAATTTTATTTACCCATATAACTTGAAGCCAGATCAGCAAAACCGTTATTATGTAACAATTGTCAATGGCAGAAGTTAATACCAGGGATTGTTCTTAGTAAGTGGTGCAATAGACATAGTGCAGAGGACATAAAAGACAAAAGAAAACAATAAAGTGCATATGATATAGTTCTTAGTGGATTACAGCAGTCGTAAGAGCAGCTCAGTCAATCCAGTCTAAGTACATGGACAGTCTATGTACAGGGACTGTCAGTGTACGGGGCAGTCTGCGCAGACAGAATGAATGCAGGAGATGATGACACAGTGAGGTGTAGACTGTAGTGGCAGTGTGGGAGTCATAAAGTGACTATAGTGGGAGTGCTGCAGCTGCACATCGGCCTCAGATCCAGCTACAGCTACATGTCTTTCAGGAGCTGTATACAGGGTAGAATCTGTTCTTGTTACATGAGGTTTTAGTTACGTGAGGTTTTAGTTGTGATGGAACCTCCTTTCGGAGTTTACTGACTTTAAGCATGCACAACTGCATGGAAATTGATCTGTGCTCCACTGATCTGGGTTCGTAGGCTGGTCTACTATGTGGATAGGACATCTCCTGCATTGTCAACTACACATCTTCAATTAGCTGTGGTTGGTAAATGTATGAATGTTAAAAAGCAAAACATTAACATGTAAAATAATGTCTTTCTTTCACTATATATTTGAGTGGGTTCATTTAGGTATCTATGGAGAATTTTACCAAAATATTTCAATATATATGTGAATTAAAAAAAAAAAATCACTTTCCAGTCAATAAAAGTAAGGTCAGGATGTTGCCTAAATTGTACCTACATTTTAATGAGATGCAACCCAACGTTCTTAGCAAACGTCACAAGGACTTTTTAATCCAAATTTCAATTTGGATTTCTCAACACGGAATCAGGATTCTCAATCGCAGAATCAACTAGAAGCACTCGGAGAGTGCAAACCTGCACCAAGGCCACGGGGTCATCTAGCCTATTAATAGGCTACAGAAATGTACCAAAATTGATTCACTTGTTCTGTTTGTTCGCTCTTGGTGGTACTATGCGGGGTTATAGTTATACACTCATGATTTCACTGCTGGAGGTGGTACACAAACCCCGGTCTCCAGCTTGGCAGACCGTAGGGATAACCACCACACTATCTGAGCTGTGTTAGTACCATGCAGTAGAGTGGAGGCAACTGCTGCATGTTGCTGGAGTTCATAAGCTGTCAAACTAGACGCTATTATGTTATGTTACTTATAGGCTACAGAAATGCACCAAAATGTAATCACTTGTTCGGTGTGTCACTTCCAACAACCGTACAAAATATAATCAAGATTTGTGCATAACTTTTTCCGTTATCGTGCTGACAAACCAACCAATGCGACCAAAAACATAACCTGCTCGGCACGGTAATAATTTGCCTCCATTGATTCCTGGTGGAGATAATTCACATTTCTCTGTCTCTACGGACATTCTAGTTCATTTCCTGTGGTGCATGTTTGTGCAACTGATCCTGTCCGTGTGTGTCTGCGCGTGCATGTCTAGACGTCTTAACAGAGGAAATACAGGTATTTTGTGTCCTCGGTTACTGTGACACATTGAGACAGCATCTCTCCAGGAGACACATGCTGCCGTTTAAGCCGCCCTGGCAGTTTTTTCGTGGCTCCCTCGGAGATGAGGTGAGGTGAGGTGAGATGAGCCGATAAGGTGAGACGGGGTGACAGCCACACACCGAGACGTGGTCTCCGCCATGGGGGCGACGGGCCAACGGCTGCACACTCTTGCATAAAGTTCTGGGGAAAGCTCTCTAAAGTGGCACTTTTCGATGATGGGTATACCGTGAACGTCTTAACATAACCTATTTATATAGACACATTTCACAACCCAAAATGCTTTACTGGGATTGTACTGTAAAGGGAGGTTTCCTATAGACAGAAATAGAAAAGAAGTCATATTCATGGATTTCTTCAGGGGATTACATCACCAGTTAATGTCTCTTTAACAAACAAGGCAACTTCCACAAAAATAGCTAACGGGGCTGCTTATCTTTAGGCAATATGTAGGAGACCACGGAAGTGGGTGCGGGACAAGCGATTACGTCACTTGTGTTTGAGTCCACTCCCAAACCCATCACATTGGTTGCGATGCTCATTATACGTAGTAGGAGCGGCCTCGAATGTCAACAGCCGCTCCCCGTTCGCATGTCGACCGGCTCGGCTGCGCACACATGTTCCATTAAGCTACAAGTTGGTGACTCAGAGAAAATGCGGCCACCCCATTGGTCCATATGTGATGCGCCTTGAGGAATCTCCGGCGCACCAACTCGAACGCAACATTGAAATACTCATTTGACAACTATTTTAGGTAACTTGAATGGAACCTGAATGGATATGTAGCGAACACACCGTCGTCCCGTCCGGAATGCCTTTGATGGTCTTATCGTCCAACAAAAGCCAAGAAGACGGCGTCTTTCCGTCGGATTGCAGTAACTTGAGGTTCCATTTTGGGAAACGAAAGAAATGTAACTTGCCCAATGATGCGTCACAGCCTTGAGCGCAGCGATTCCCAGGCATGTCGGCGTGTGCGTGTAGGAATGTATACAATGGCACCTGTGTGACGTCACAATCTCGTTCCCCATAGGCTTGGACGATCCACAATTATATCACCATATTGTCAACTAAAAATATCACGATAGTTAGATGCTTAGTAGATAGCAACCTTCTTCATTTTAGTTAGCATTACTCTTCACTGTAGTTAGCATCTTTCTTCATTCTAGTTAGCTTCTCTTTCGTCACTCTAGTTAGCATCTTTCTTCACTCTAGTTAGCTTCTCTTTCGTCACTCTAGTTAGCATCTTTTTTCATTCTATTTAGCATCTTTCTTCATTCTAGTTAGCATCTTTCTTCACTCTAGTCAGCATCTCTTTCTTCACTCTAGTTAGCTTCTGTTTCCTGAATGGCATTTAGGTATTCAATCAGTAGGCGACTCCAGCATACACGTGCAGTTGTTTACTAATGTATCTCGGGTGTTAAACACTGCGTCTGAATAAAACCACGGCAAATGAGCGTTCCATCAAAGTCTGCACCAAGATGGCGCTGCAACCTGGCAACCCTTGCGAGGGGGTGTCTTTGGGGAGAGGCAACACATTCAAAAGCATTTCTGCCAGGATACAACTCACAACTGCCTCTCTTGAAGGAACCTGTCCAAGTTTTTTAAGTGCGTGTTTGGCATAGATACGACGTCACAAAGACGGGGTACTGCCGACGATCGAGTGAGGACAGCCGCCAACTTGGTGGTCTGAGGGTTAATAAATTAAATATATTATTTTGGACATGTGTTCATAAACAGCAACACTGTCCGTGTGTGGCGCAAGCTCACAGCTGCAATTATAAAAACTTTGCGGCAGGAATTGGCACGCCGGTGCCAGTTTGACAAACAATTTTGGCAGTGGATCATTCCCGCCAAGCCAAGAGAGAGATGATGGTTTAATTGCTCACATCCATATGGCTGTTTAACTACGGCACAGTGAATAAATGCAGCATCTCTAACAAGGGGGGGTATCTGGCAGATTGAAGAAGTGGTCTTCGTTCTGCATGGTCATTGTCACATACTGGTAGGGTCTGGAAAGTTACTTTTTAAAAGTAATCCCAGAGATTGGCTTGGAAACCCAAACTGCTGAAGAAAGAAATGGGGGAGATAGCGAGCAGCCAATACGTTGTCAAGGTGGATATGGCTGTCCAGAGCCTGCAATTGGAAGCCAACAAAGCATTAACATCACTGCGTCTTATCTATGATGATCTATGATAAGACGCAGAATGGTATGCAGCCAGGTTCTGACCCGGCTCAGGGACGCCCCTGCCCTGCAGAGTCCCGAGTCCTGCTCCAGGGAGCGGTAGGGAGACGCCCCTGACGGCGGGCCCCACCACGGAGTTGTTCTGGGATTAACAGGGTGAAACACCAGGGCATTGGGTGGCTCCTAGCTGATGACCCCTGCAGTTGGTACTCACATTTTGGTCGGACCTTCCTACCACTGTAGATTGCGGACAAGAAGATGAGCCTGCAACATCTGCAAGTAGCTCTAGCAGACTCTGCTAATACAAAGCATCTTTGATGTTTACTTCACCCATCATTGACAACTGTAAACAGAACCATGTCAACAGTCAATTTTAGTATTTAAATTGAACCCAGAGCAAGACACAGAACAGAGGGGGAAAACCCCTTTATTGCAATATTATTAGAAGTGCAAACATGAAATATTACACGTTACGATAAATCCATAGGCTCCACAAGAGTCTCTCTTGTGGAGAGACTCGTCCTGGCTCGTTGGGTCAGGATCGGGTGCAGGTGGAGACTCCTGGAGGACGCGCTGGACACGGAAAGAACGTAGCCTGATTAATCCAATTGTCAAGCAGGGATTAGATTTGATCTCATCGATAAATTGGCGTGTGACATGCTCAGTCAGACAGCATACCTGATCTGAGGCAATGGGGCTGCGTCCATCCGAGGTCGGGCGTGGCCTTAAATGGAGGCGGACTGTTGATTGCTGACGAGGAGCAGCTGGCGGCGCTGGAGGCTCCGCGGACGACGTTGGCACGAAGTGCGCAGTTCGGCCAACTGCTCCTGCTGACTTGTAACAAACCATAACATTAGCACATTTTAAGATCGAAGTAAGTTATTGTTGTTTTCGCAAGTGCCATTTTCCCATTTATTGACTGTGTTAGTGTGAAAGGGGGGATGAGAGAACGGGGACGAGTGGACCTGCAGAAGAGAACCGTGAGAGGAAGCGACCCGACGGCAGTGTGTGTGCTGTGAATTAAGCAAATGGGGTTGGATGCAGCGGTCTAACCGACTGCGCCGCAGAGCCAGCCTCATTTAAGTATCATCAACAAGTTCATTTTGAGGGTTGGACGTGAGTGAAGGATCATTTCTCTCCACACAGGATTCCTACGGAAACTCCTGACTCAGGCTACACACTCACATCACCTGTCAATTCATTCGTCATTGTTATGGTGCATGCACCTTATTTAAGCTGGAGATCATTGGCAATCTTTACATCATGGGACTGGACCAGCGAAGGAGAATTATGTGTAACATTGTGTCTAACTGTTACAGGTGGCGCTCTTGCGCCACTCACTATTGCCTAGGATTTGCGGCTAGAGGGCGCTATGTCCTTAAGGCGCTGGGTGCCGTCTCAGGTGGAGTCACGAGGAAGTAATGCTAATGCTAACGACTAGCACCTGTGACTCCGACTATTTAACCAGCAGGCTTCCTCTCGTTCGGCCTGCTGGCATTGACTTGGATACCAAGAGGCTGAGTATCATTTTAACTTCCCTTTAGTTAAATTACTCCGCCTCTACCCATGCGGTTATGGGTTTCGGCCGGCAGTCGGGACTCTATGTGTAAATACGATCTTTTACTCCCGTCTGTTGTGCGTAGCTCTCTCTGGCAGCAAACTTATAACATGCGACTCAAACACTCGTCCCATCTCCGGGGCCGGCTCGTACGAATTCCATCTGTGTATATGAGGCTAGCTGGTTCGCACCGGAGTCGCATTTACGGTTTGTCTGTCTAGAGCTAAATTATTTCTGTGAGTCCAATCCTTACTCACGTTATTCGGCCAGTATCTCTGGCGTACTGTGAGAGTTCCACAACACTCTCCTTCGTGAGTCCAATTCCTACTTACGTTATTCGGCCAGTATCTCTGGCGTATTGTGAGAGTTCCACAACACTCTCCTTGGCATTGTATCCAGTTCCACCAAGCACGCACCTTTAACATGCATCCACACATCCAAACTTCTATATTGCATGTTCAATGGTAGTTGTAAACAACTACCACCGAGACTTGTAACAGTAAGTCTTTTGTCTGTGTTATGCTTGTAAACCAATGGCATTAAACATCCCTTCACTTTGTAAACCAATGAGATTAATACTTGTTTATCAATGATTTCCTTTCACTTTGTATTGGAGCAGAAGTCCTTCTTCAAGTGTGATCCCATGCATTGGTAATGTGGTCTAAGGTTTTAGGCTCAAAGTGTGTATGTTGATTGCTATCCTGACTAAAATCAGAATTGGCCATGGTCGGTCACATGATGCAGCAATCTCACGGGGTGTCAACACTGTGGCTTGGCTCGCCCATCATATCCTAATGCGCCTATGAGGTCTAGCATCCTCTAGTGGCGTTAAACGCTCCACAGTTAGCAGCAGGACACGGGCCAGAGAGAAGACGACATAATTAAAGATATTGATGGAGGAGACGTCTGTTCCTCCAGCATGCGTATGCATTAAACTGTATGTTGCACACTGTGGCATTATCTCTCTCTTCCTCTCTCTATCTCCCATGCTCTCTCTCCCACCCCCACTCCCCCTCTCTCTTTCCCTGTCTCCCTCCCTCTCTCTCCCCCCCTCTGTCTCCCCCCCTTTCCCCCCCCCCCCCCGCACCTATCTCTTTTCCTGTCTTACACCCCCCCGCACTCCCTTTCTCTCTATCCCTGTCCCCCTTCCTTTCTC
>OMKY01173396.1:0-10375 GCA_900302395.1 Bregmaceros cantori
CTGAGAGAGAGAGAGAGAGAGAGAGAGAGAGAGAGAGAGAGAGAGAGAGAGAGAGAGAGAGAGAGAGACAGACACAAAGAGAGGGAGAGAGAGAGAGAGAGAGAGAGAGAGAGAGAGAGAGAGAGAGAGAGAGGGGACAGGAGCGAGATAGAAAGAGATGAAAAGAAAGGGGGAAGAGAGAGAGAGAGAGTGAGAGAGAGAGAGGGAAGAGAGAGAGAAAGAGAGAGAAACAGAAACTCTAGGCGATTGAGTGCCTGCGCTCAGTTCATCTCAGCTGGATAATTCCTCTCCGTTTAGCCCGTCTACGTACACTCCCCTGATGGATGCACAGGCCTGGTGGTGGAGGAGCGAGTGGTGATTCAGACAAATGATACAGGTGTGGAGAGCCTACGTCAGTCTGCTATCTCCCTCGGGGATTACACATTATGTTTCATCCGAGGAGGGGGCGAGGTATGGTGGGGAGGCAGGGGAGATGCTGTTGGTCTTCATGAGAAATACCATGAAACCCAACCAAGCCTTTGGCTGTGTCCGAAATCGCTCCCTATCCCCTACTCCCTACCCCCCATATAGTGCACTCACTTATTGTTAAAACTGGCTTGACTGTAACCAGGTGGCACTCCATCCAAACATGAATGAACAGACTTGACTTGCCATTGTTGCAGTGGTTTATTCCGTAGACGTGTGATTAATCTCCCAAGGACGCACACTTCATCCGGAAAACCAGTGCCGATGTAAAGTGTCGTAGAAACGGGCGTCGTCATACCTAGTGGACATTGCTAACCCTCCAACACCAAAAACATGTTCTAGTTAACCTGCTCCAGCCAGTGCCCCTGGCCAAGGCACTGGCTCAGAATCTGCAGTTGGCCCCCGGGCTCTGTGCATGTTTGTATGTGCGATTTAATAAAGTACCTTTACCTCCCTATGGGTACGATGATCAGGCTTAATGCAAAACGCTTGTCACACGACATGTTGATGGCCTGGGCGCTTAACCCCTCATGTTATGAATAATAACATGACATAATAACGTCAATGATCAGTGACCATCGGCCATGCAAGATCTGAGACAGTGATTTAATTTGTAGGGTTGTAACATTGCATCAAACGTCCCCACTGCATATCCCTTTTACGGTTGATTTTTGCAACAGTTGATCATGGTTCCTATCCGCCTATGCCGATCGATATAACGATACAACAGCTGACGATACAATGTATCAGTACGTCTGCAAGAGTATTGCAGAATCGTATCAAATCGTATCATGGCGAATTCTTGAGTATAGAAAAAATCTAATCGTTGGGTCAGGAAATCGATCCTGAATCGTATCGCCATGATGGGTGTGATTTACACCCCTAGGAACCGCTAGTGCCTGGATCTGAAATCTGGAATCAGAATTCTCAACCATTAACCCAATAATTATCTTCCGTTGACTCGTAGTGGGACGATCCAATATTGTTTATCTTAACCGTATTTCAATGCTCACAGGCAGTGGACAACCCTTCTTGTTCGGAAATCAAAGATGTGCTCACTGCTGCTGGACTCAATAATCTAGTGGAGGTAAGACATTTATATTAACTTTTTCCTTTTGCTTTTGTTGTAAGAGTGGTCTCACTTACTTGGTCAGTGGTCTCGCAAATCAATGTCAATGACACACAGTTGCAACAAATTAGTGACCCGATTTGCAGAGTGGGCAAATGCTATGACATGATCGTTCTATACTTTTTATGGTAAATGTATTGTAACATGGAGAGACGGAATACCACGTCAAAAATCCAGAATGTACCTTCAATTAATATATTTGAATTATTTTGTATTTAATTGAGGAAAATAAGTATTTGATCCCTTTAGTTAAAGGCACGTAATACTTGGTGGCCAAGCCTTAAGTTGCGGTCAAAAATTTGTTGTAGTTAACCGCATGGTTAACAGACATATCAGGGGAAATTTTGGCCCATTTTGCCTTGCAGATCCTCTATAAATCATTACGTTCAGCTCCCTCCATAGATTTTATATTGGATTGAGGTCTGGAGATTGGCTGGGTGACTCAAATGCCCTTAATGTGATTCCCTTCTTGAATCACTCCTTTGTTGCCTCTGCTGTACGCTTTGGGTCATTGTTGTTTGAAGACCCAAACATGGTCCCATTTTCAGCTTCCTGCAAAGGGGAGGAGGTTGTCCCTTAGTACTCCACGGTACATGTCTCCATCCATCTTCCCGCTGATGTGGTGAAGTAGCCCTCAAACACCCCCAAAACATAATGCTACCACCTCCATGCTTGACGGTGGGCTCAGTGTTTTGGGGGTCATTTTTATTCCTCCACACATGATGGGTTGAGTTTAGGCCAAATTGTTACATTTTGGTCTCGTCTGACCACATGAGCTTCTTCCAACTACTTTGTTCATCTTTGAGGTGATCATTGGCATACTTTAGACGGGCCTCCACTTGTGCCTTCTTAAGCAGGGGTAGCTGTCGTCCACCATAGGATTTTAATCCATTGCTGCGCCAAATGTTACCAATTGCTTACCTGGTAACTGTGATCGCAGCTGCCTTGAGGTCATTCACTAACTCCCACTGAGTGGTTGCAGGACAATTTCTCACAGTTCTTTTTATGGTCATGTTAGATTTTTATATTTTCTCAAAATGTGCACCAATGGTTGTAAGTTCAGCACCCAACATGTTTTTATATCCCATCCCAGATTTGTGCAGGTTAACAATCCTGTCTCTGAGGTCCGTTTTGAGAGCTCTTTAGTCTTACTAAATGACAAATTTGGAATCTGTCTATTTGTCTGATTCCGTGAGCAAGTGTTTTGTTATAGTGATGATGATTGAAAACAGCTGCCTTCAATTCAGATAACTAGTTGATTGGGAGTGTCTAGTTTGTTTGTGAAATCCAGAATTCCTAATGCATACTAGGGGATCAAATACATATTTTCCTCAATAAAAAAAACAAGCATGTTTCAGTTGCCCTGTCAGTTAATTTGCTGTGACCCCACAAACAAGTTGAAACTGGTCGAAATGTCTGGGAGTCTACGTCAGTATTAAAAAAAAGCACTAGTAGTCAATTAGTTAAAAGAGACATGATTACCGTGCATGCTCTGCTCAGGTCCCAAATGGGTAGTGTACTATTGGTGATGTCAATCACTTCAACATGCTGCGTAGGTACAGCTGGTAGTCGGCGAGTCGGGCTCAATCGCATGGAGAGGCCGCATTTCGCTTCTATGGCCCTCGGCTATGGAATGATCTTCCGGTCCATTCTGTCGATGTTTTTAAGAAAAAGCTCAAGACACATCTCTTTGATCTAGCTTATAACTAGGATGTTACCGTCATCGGTACATCAGCCCACTGTATTTGTTTGCGTGTGTGTCTGTGTGTGTGCGCGAGTGTGTTTAATTTGGGAGGCTGTGGGTGACGTTGTTCTGTTCATTGTTCTGTCTCTGTAAAGCACTTTGTGTTGCTCTGCATGAAAAGTGCTATACAAATAAAGTTTTGAGTTTGAGTAACTGTTTATTGGGAACATGCCTTATCTCGTATTTGTGAATTTTATTTAAACAGCCAAATGCGACTACTACACTGTCCATGTCACTGGACGGCCAGGTCTGTGTTTGATCTCCACTTCGATGTGTCTCATAGAAGTATGTCCCCACTCACCTACAGGGTAACATGCACCCACGAGAGTGGAACAGAGATCCGCAGTTTAAAGGCCGTGTCCGGGTACAGCTGAAGAAGGAAGATGGAAGTTTCTGTCTCGATAAGTTCACGTCACGTATGTAATGCACTCGTGCCTTATTTTACTGTGCCTGCCAATTAATGCTAGCCCGGCCCCCAGGGCTAATGCTGCTAGCCCGGCCCCCGGGGCTAATGCTGCTAGCCCGGCCCTGGGGCTAATGCTGCTAGCCCAGCCCCCGGGGCTAATGCTGCTAGCCCGGTCCCAGTGTTAATGCTGCTAGCCCGGCCCCCGGGGCTAATGCTGCTAGCCCGGTCCCCGGGGCTAATGCTGCTAGCCCGGTCCCAGTGTTAATGCTGCTAGCCCGGCCCCCGGGGCTAATGCTGCTAGCCCGGCCCCCCGGGGCTAATGCTGCTAGCCCGGCCCAGGGGCTAATGCTGCTAGCCCGGCCTCCGGGGCTAATGCTGCTAGCCCGGGGGCTAATGCTGCTAGCCCGGCCCCCCGGGTCTAATGCTGCTAGCCCGGCCCCCGGGGCTAATGCTGCTAGCCCGGCCCCCGGGGCTAATGCTGCTAGCCCGAGGCCGCCGGGACGGCTAACACCAAATACCGCGTAGGAGTTATTTGGAGCAAACATCACTAGGCACAGCTCTCCACACAGGGCAAAAATATAGCCTGTTGAAATATGTACTCACCGGTTGCAGGAGAGACCTCTTATTCCCGGTGTACCACTGTGCCTAGTGTGCTAACCATAGCATAGCGCTCAAAGCCGCTGATTCAAATGTTGTCTAACTGAACACCATACCGTTTTTTTAACATGGTCAGAGATGGCAAGTAACGAAGTACAAATACTCAAGTACTGTACTAAAGTAGAATTTTCAAGCATCTGTACTTTTAGAAGTACTTTTTTCTGTGATTACTTTTTACTTGTACTGAGTAATTTTTAAACAAAATATCTGTACTTCTACTCCTTACTTTTACCAAAACAAGCTTGTTACTTTTTCTTTTTTTGCGCATTGACGAGGTAGGATAAGATGTATAATATGAGTTAGTAGGGGGGCGCTGATGCACCGAGTGCAGTCCCAGTTATTAAGTTAATAGTGGTTTTCATTTAGTCACGATATATAAGCTAAATTAGGCTAGGTTGTTAGTCATTTATTCAAACAATAACATTGACAAACTAGCATTGAGAAAAAAAATGCATTTTACATACAATTTTATTTTTGGTATTTTGTACTTTATAATTTCAAAAATACTTTTGAGTACATTTTAGAGCCTGTACTTTTTACTTTCAAAAATACTTTTTGAGTACATTTCGCCTGTACTCTTTACTTTACTTGAGTAGATATTTGGATCAGTACTTTGTAGTCTTACTTGAGTTTTTTTTACTAATATATTTTACTACTCAAGTAAGAAATCTCGGTACTTCTGCCATCACTGTACATAGCCAACACTCAAACCTCACTGTACCCATAACTCTGTGGTGTGCCCACTGCAGGTAAAGATGTGATGTTCTATGTGGCTGAGATGATTCCCAAGCTGAAGACAAGAACACAAAAGTCTGGTGGCGGGGACACGTCCTCGCAGCAGACTGATGGTGGAAAGAAGAAAAACAAGAAGAAGAAGTAGAACTCTCTTGATTTCCACTTCCTGACGTCCCATTTTGTTTCATAACGTGGTTTAGGGGGCTTATGTCCCGAAGCCCAAGCTACAACCTTGACCTCCAAACGTTCAAGTTGGGTTGAATGAATCGTGCTGCACCCCTGAAATGACTCTATGATTTCAATGTGCCTTATGTCGTTCACACTGCAAATCAACTTTCAAATCAGAATTTAATCACTTCAGAAGAGCTGTGTTGGACTTGACTTGGCCTTCAAGTTGTAGCAGTTTATTGTGTATTCTGGATTCTAATTCTATTGGATACTTCTGCAAAGCTTGACAGCAACACAAATGATACATGAAATTAAATACAGGTAATGTGTAAGATATGGTTAAAATAAAACCAAATATGTTATAATCTGGGATGGAAGAGTAGGCTCTTCCATGATAATGCTGTAATGGAAATATTTTTGTCTGTAAAAATGGCTGATAAATCGATTATCAAAAATAATTGTTGCCGCCTTTATCTGAAGTGATGCAGTTGTCAAGTTACGTTTGGTGCAGTGAACGACACGAGTCGCATTCAAATTGAATGGGAACACATTTAAAGAAGGCACTGTGAGAATGGAGCCAAAATTGCCTGAATTTTGATATAAGCTTTCTTGCCACATTGATCCAATTCTAGTGTCAAAATGATGTGTGGTAACATGAATTTAAATGGTCTATGTTCAATCTTATTTACATTTTTTTTTTTTACTAATCTTTTTTTTTATCTCATTAATGTATAGCTTGGTATTAGGCCCTGAGTTCAATCAGTTTTCCTTTTCATGTCCGGTTCTTCGTTTGCTGGTGAAGCTGCTGCAAAGTTGATGTGAAATGTTGTGTGAAAATACAAGTTGGAAAAAGCTGCTGTTGATTGGCAAAAATTACAAACCTTTAAGAAGGTCAGAATTACTGAAGCATTCTTGGCCGCTTGAGCAGCGCCTGCTACCTACAAACTCGAAACAAAGTTGGCAATAGACCTGAAGAGGCAATAGATGCAATCAATAAAGTTGCATTCAAAATCTGTATTTCTGGGAAGTCCTGGGGGTGTGTTCTGTTTTATTTTTATTTTGTTGTATGCTTGCAACATGGAGGTAAGGTACAGATGTATGCAATCTCAACATTTAAAGTGGGACTCATTGGTGATTCCATAGAAAATTTTTGAAGAATAATTGAAGTCGTACTTTCACAAGTTAATTTCTCCAAAGCTTGAGTTAATTTTGACTGTTCACATAATTTAGAGTTGCCTTTTAAAAGATGTGCTATGTGTTTCGATTAGGAACTGCAGTCCAGTCAGCATTTTTAAGTTCTAGTTTATTTTTTTCCAAATGTTATTTCTGGGTTGGTGGTCATGCCAACCTCTTGGAAATGTGAACACTTGGAATAATAAATGCCTATTTAACTATGACTAGATGTCTTTCTGCTTGGTAAAGGTTATGTGTTTTTCTTTTTTTTGCATGTGTGATGGATCTGTAAAGGGACATTTACAGGAACATTACACACACACAACGCAGAGTACAGTGACCACGCAAGTGATGCAACGCATCATGGGAAAGCCATTACCAATTTAGTAAGCACACTAAACCACTTGATTGCCTATGGCTATCAACTGTTCAATCCCCGTTTCTATTTAGTTATCGTTTCACCTGCTACATATGTTCCATTTAATCTGTGCTGTACAAAGTTCTGAAAGAAAAATACGGTATAATTATTTTATCTTAATACAAATTAACACAGTTGCATGAACAAACTCAAGTGAAATACACATGTTACTACAATAAAACTTATGGTCCACACATTTTTTGTAATCATTACGATGCTGATACATTATGATGTATATATTTTTTTCATATATTTTCATCTATTAATATCACTTTCAATTCCACTGGATTGACACTGACATCATAGCATTTTAACAACTGCTATTGTGTATAATTTGTCACGTTGTTTATATGTATAATTCCAGTAAAATGCAAAAGTTTTGTTTTATCATTTGAATCAATATATGCCATTACCGAGGAGCGTTGACCTATATTCACGTTTATAAATAATGCGTCATTTTGTATATGTGTCAAGTTGGATGCTGTTGCTATGCAAGTCGACCAATGGAGGGACTGCTGCTGTCAGTGAGCTCATTGAGAATCCTGTATATTTGCTACGGCACGCTGTCGCCTTGATGGTGGTTAGCTGCCCATAATGATGGAGGAAATGCCCCACATGGGTTATGTAATACAACTATTCCATGAAGATTACCTGTGCATGTGACAAAATCGGTGACATCAGTGGATATACCAGTGATGCGTCATAGAGGCTGCTGTTGCTATGTCATTACCATTGTTGATATGTGCATGAAATAGCATAGCAGTACCCAATCTTTCCGTCAGGGGTGGTGTTCCTAAACCTTCTATGCGAAACGAGCAATGCAGCTGCACTGCGTCGCGTGTCCACTAGGGGAAGCGCTACGCGCGGCAGGCATCCAAGTACCCGGATGTTGTGCGGCTAGCTCCTCTTAGCCTAGCCGGCTAGCTGTGTGACGCCGCTACCTTGTGCCGCTCGGCCGCCGAACATTTCCATCGATATCCGCCCGACGCCGCCGCCGACCACGAGCCAAGGCCCGGGGGCAAGCCGAGCGCCACGTTCCTCACAGCGTAGACGGTTTAAAGGATGCTGTAGTGGCCAGTTTTAGTGCTTAGTTAGCGGTTAGTTTAGCGGTTAGTCGACCGAGCCAAGATGGAAGACAAGGCGTTCACCAAGGAGCTGGACCAGTGGATCGAGCAGCTCAACGAGTGCAAGCAGCTCTCCGAGAACCAAGTCCGGACGCTGTGCGAAAAGGTAACTGTTCAAACGCCCCGCATCCTCGCCGTGAGAACACGATCCCTGAGCGGAGAACCAGGCGAGTCGAGCGCGGCGTCCGCTGCCTCGAGCGCCGTCGTTTGGGTGCCGTCTAATTCCTGGAGTGCTGAATTGGAGCGAGTAGTGCGGCCGCCGCTTTCGACAGAATCTTATGTAATTGGTACTTTGTGGTTGTGATTTTTTTTTCTTTTCCCATTGACGTTCACATACGTCCCCAGTTTACCAAACGCGCAGTATATTCCCATTCTTGGTCGCTTTGACGTAGTCCAATTGCTAATTTCCCAGGCCGCCACTCAGGTGACGGCTAATTACTGGACACTTTGGCGGTGCTGTACGGCCCCGTCTTCCGCCCTCAGCGTTGAACGACCGGCTCAAAGTCCGATGGGGCGCGGAGTGCGCCGGTGCGTTGATGAGCTGGGCGTGTGGTGTTTGTTGATGGAACAAAACAGATTTCAAAATGTGCAGTATGAGTATGGCGATGAGGCGATATGGGCCGCTGTTATGCAATTTTAAAATACATGCTTGATGCTCTTGCTTATGTCTTTATGTCTAGAGTCGTCAGAACGTGCAATCGCTGTTCCGACGGCTATCTTGGGAGTTTTTTTATCAATGGTTGGATATATTGTTGTCTTGTTACATAACGATCAATATTTCTGGCATGAGTTTGAATTGGGCCATGATTGGTGATTCTGCTGCGGCAACAATAGTGTAACAACTGAACAGGATAATGGCGTGGATGGTGAAATAGAACCAATTATTCCACTTAATCGATTTATTTCAATTAAATCAATTGACACACACACACACACACACACACACACACACACACAGATAGATAGGTATCTCACATCACCTGTAACAGGGTCTCGCAGTTGGGGAAAAAGTGTAGTTTCACTTTTTGATGCATTTCTACCACGACTCAATACACACACACACCCACACCACATTTCCAGTAAGCAAGTGATTTTCATTTTCAAGGGGACACCATCTTTTGCGCATCTGGGGCACCCCCACCCTTCAGAAGATGCGGAGACGGAAACGCATCCATCTGCTGTTTTAATTTTTTCGCTAGCGTGAAAGGGCGATGAGTGGGGAAAGCAGACCTACAGCACAGGTTGGTGAGGGGAAGCAAACGTTTGCAGCAGTCTAGCAAACTGTGCCACAGAGCCAGCACCAAATAATTAGTAGGGGTGTAAATCACACCTATCATGGCGATACAATTCGGTATCGATTTCCTGAGCCAATGATTTGATTTTTTTCGATACTAAAGAATTCACTTCGATACGATTCGTTTTTTTATTATTATTATTATTATTTTATTTAACCTGACAGTGGAGTGGAATTGTGTCCAGGAGCAAATCAATACAAATAAACCAGACAAAAGATCGATACTCTTGCAGACGTATCGATACATTGTATCGTCAGCTGTTGTATTGATATATCGATACAAAATCAATATTATTTACACCCCAAATAATTAGGTCTAAAAAATGAATGCACAACTTTGAGCACGTGCTGTGCGGGGTAGGCGATCGGGTATATCGCACTATTTTGGGCCACGATTATCGTGCCATGCATTAAAGATCAGCCCTACCTGTCACAATATTATATAATAGTATATATTATATAATTAGTCGATCTGCAATAAGTGCAATAACATTTGTTATTTTTCCTCGCTCCCATATTTTTTGTCACTCCTGTCCTTTCTCTATCTGAATGATGGACGCAATGATGCTTTAACACTTGCAAATTTCAGCGCAGTACTTGCTGTAAGAGTTTTTTTAATTAATTTGATTTGTCGCGTTTCTTTTCAGACTGCCGTAGACGTGCACCGTAACCATTTTTTTTGAAAACCGATGCGAGTACAATCATTACAGTACTCGCTGATACCAATTATTTTTTTAGTTTTTCTGAAATTGCCCAAAAAATGTAGCCTATGTAAGCGAACAACGGCAAAAATAAAAACTAGACAGCGCTTCAGTCATGGCAGAGAGATGCATGTTAATCTGTATATTAGACACTATACACAGTACACATTGTTATGTGTATATAGGCTTCATATTGTTCATCATACAATTTCTCGATTTTGTATCCATCTAGATGTATAAAAAGTGTGTGTGTGTGTGTGTGTGTGAGATGTCTGTTAATGTGTCCCGAGTTCAGAAGAGTTGAGAGCCAGCCGTTATCGTGCCGGTGAGGACGATAAAAGCGAGTGAAGTCACTTCAGGG
>OMKY01173406.1:5047-15663 GCA_900302395.1 Bregmaceros cantori
ACCCCCCTTCCCCCGCACCATCTCTCTCAATAAATGAAAAATTACGCTTGCGCCCAAAGGATAACTAAAAAAAAATGTAATGCTGCCACCAAAAGTCATTTAAATGAGGGCAGTGCAAGCATCGTCAGTGAGGACAAGTTGTAAGTTGCAACAGTTGCCAAGATCAAGAGCAAAATTCTAAACACAATTCCATTATTTTTAAACTTCATCACTGCATTCCAAATGAACCCTGAATCAGTCCTCATGAAAAATAATGTTGGAATTGAGACAACGGCAGACTAAAGCTAGGCTCTACACTATGGGCAGTCGCCTGGACACAGATACAGATTACTGAGGTTGCTCAAAGCCGAATCATCAAGTTCAAGGTGCAGAACAGCTTGGACAATCGATGACATTCGCTGAGGTAATGTAGAGCTTCACTGCGTTAAGCGATGTCACAATCCACGGCCATTGTTGGCAGAATGTCCGGGTGTTCAAGTTTATGTACAATGTCTGACCAAAAACACTTTCGAAGGCCATGACGATGATGACATGAAGGTAGTTTTTCCCTTTTTCTTGTGATGATTCTTTTCTTATTGAGGTGCGTTTTCTGTATTGTTAACTTGTGATGCTGTAATTGCCGAGTTACTATTGCTAAGTAGTGTTATATTCATTTTGCTGTTAAACAAAATCCAATTTCCCCTGCGGGGTGAATACAGTTTATAATTGAACGCGAAAACATAGGGGTGCAAGTTGAACCCGTTCACCAGCAACAGCCGAGGGTTACAAGAGGGCGGGGTCCGTTGTGGAAACTACCACAAGGACGCAGACCAATCACAAAGCTGCTTCCGAAGGCAACGGACCAATCACAAGGCGGCTAGCGTAACTTGGCTCCGCGGAGATGGCGCACGCGACGATTTGATTGGCCGACACGGGCACCTTGACGTAGCGCAACAGACAAGCTTCCGCCCCGTATGCAGTACGCTGACCAGCTAATATTTGGCATAAATAAAGTCGATCGCGATCGAGCCTTGTCGCGATCGTCGAGCGGAAATTTAAAAATTCCCCGAAGCTAAACAAATAAAACACGAATAACTTCCACTCGATTGATAAAATACGAGACGACACGCTCTCGTAGTCGTCAACAGCACAGTGAGCGAACAAAGACCCGATCATCAGTTCGAATACACCCCCCCTCAGCACCATCCCTCCCCGCCACACGTCACCCCACACGCCGTCACCAGACAATAAACAAACACTCCGTCAAGCTATAAGTTAGTGTACAGTTGACTGGAAGATCCTTACCAAGTCGTCATATGTCATCGGATGTTCGTTCCCCTGCCAGTCCAATCTCCTGGGCAGGAGCTGCAAAAGAGACGAGGAGTGGATGTGATCGGTTGTCAGTCGTAGCGGTTCATCAAGTTAGGAGTTGTGAAAGCGATCAAGTCAATGGGACGTGTTCCGAGAGGAGTTGCAACGCCGCCGCCGCGCACCGTGTGACGACCGAGACAGCGGGGCTGGACGGTCGTCAACATGGGCTCGGTCGGCGTCAGCGCGCACACACACTAACCTGATGTTCCTGGATTTCATTCGCCAACACCTGCAAAGGGACACGGGTTCATTCAGTAACGGACCGATGTATTAATGTGGCGGCACACAAGTTATCATTGATGACGGGAGTGCGGGGCAACGTGCCGGCGGGACTCACCTCAGCCGTTCTTCGACAAGGACCCGTTGTTAGAAAACGGGATATCAAGAAATACAGCTCTGCGGACGAAAGCATAATTAGAGTGAGAATTAATCACTAATCAATTAAGCAGATATGCTAATAATAATGACTGATAGCTCAACCGGGTTACACTCGCGTCTTACCCGACTCAAGGAGCGAGATATTCCGATTTTTGGCCATTGAACCGGCCGGTGGTTTAATGTATTAGGAGTCGAGACTTAACTTTATGATGAACAACAAACTGAAATATTTATTTAATTTCGGCTACGGGGGCTGCGACCCCCCTCCACGGCTGCTCCCGCTTTCTATTCAGTCCGTTGTCGGTCGCCATTGGAAGGATGAGGCCTCGGGGAGAGGACCGACTTCCGGCGGAAACAGGGGGCGGGGCGCCAACAAAGATGCGAGATCTCTTGCGTTCTGTCGTTCTCCCGATTAATATTGTCATAATTGAACACGACACGTCATAATGCAAAGACATAATTATACGTGGCGGCGCACGATCCGATCGCATGCACGCACGTTTAAAAAAAAAAAATCGTTCCAAGGTCGCATTGTGGATGTGACGTAATCCGTCGCCATCGGCTTGGCTTGCGCGATGGAACGGTGCGTTACGTATGTAACGACGGGTCTTGGAGAAATAATGCCGTCGCTCAACGTCGAGTCTTATTCAACCATCTCCGGAGTACGAGCAACTAACGGTGGGCCGTCGACATGCCGGCACAATAACTTAATCTGGCATGTAGTGCAACCAAGGAAACGAAAAAACACATTGCCAATCAAGGTTTTTGATTTGTCTTTAATCCATTCAAAACTACAAAAACTAGACACTCATGGAAACACCATAATTGAAAGTCACTTCCTGATGGAAGTGCCATGATTCAAACAGTCGCTCAAAAGTAATGCTGAACATTGGTGGTTGCACTGACAAAAATTCACTCATTCATGTACCATCACTGCAAAAACAAAAAGCATTTCAAAATTAACTTTTACAACAGCTATTCACATGATACAATACTGTTGCAAAACAAGAATTCACATGGTCGTGGCTGACCCGTTCCAGTAACTACCTCTAGCAAAAGCAATGCACAGCAAATCTAAAACAAAATGTATGGAGATAGAGAAAGAAGAGGGTGAGAGAAAGAAGAGGGAGAAAAGCGTAGATAGAAGTAGTTTCAACCTCTGGGTTCCCAAATTAAAGACAAAACGTTTTCATATAAAAAGTTCCCCAAATATCCAAGTTAAACAGTCCCTCATGTAGCCTTTGGAATGTTTGAGCCAAACTTGACACAAAAACATGGTTGCTAATATGAGACCGCATTTAATACAGCTTGTTTAATTCACAGGAGGAAAAAAAAAAATCCAGACAAAAACATAAAATAAAATTAAAAACCACACAACGATACAATGTTCCCCCCACCCCCCCCCGAACCAGAGGTAAAAATTGAAATGAAAAGCTAACAATTGTATCACCTAAAACCCTTTCTGCTATTCCTTTAAAAAAATAGTTGATATAAAAGTCATTTAAGAAAGGAGATCTCAGGAGCCGCGTTAGTGTTATTCTGCATCTGCCTTTTCCTCCTCTGCCGGTGTTTCCTCATCTGCTGCCGCTGCAGGTTCCTCTGCTGGGGGTTCCTAGAACAAGAGTCAGAGTTCAATAACAGCTCGTCAACGGCTATGCATTCATGCCAAACCAAGCTGCCAATAGTTGTGGGCATGAAATTATCATCCACTTAGAATCTTGATATATTGCACTGTTCAATGGCAACATTCTCGTTCTTTATCCTAGTGACCGCCATTGGTGCATTAAAAGTAATGTGCCCTACTGAGAGCATAGGAACACATTTTTTTGTAAAGTATTGCAACTTTACAAAAATGTGATGATCACATAATTGCCCTCCAGCGAGAGTATGCCAGGGTGATCTGCCTACTTATAAGTAAATCTGAGCATTCACACCTTTTGCGTTTGCCAGTGTGCAATGGTTGTCGATGATAGAAAGTGGGTGCCTATGAGGGCCATACAGTGCCCTCGTTAAAAAAATAATAAATAAATAAAAAAACACTTGTCAAATTAAAAATGGGGCATTTAGAAGAAAAAAAGAAGAGGGAAAGTGCCAGTATCCAGCCAATATGACAGCTCATTCAAAAACGTACAAGCATTAGAATTAAACAAATTCATTGCAAATATGCTAATCCAGTTGGCAACCAAGATATTTGGCATATTCTACTAGTGGTAGCGTTACGTCGCAAGGGTGTGTGTTCACCCAGACCTGGCCAGTTCTATTGCACATTTCCTACATTATAGGCTCAAGGTAAAGTTTTTCATTTTGCAAAAGCATTTACAGACACCGAGTTCACAGCGGCAGCCCAAAGGATTTTCAAATCAAGTCTACCTCCTCGGCGTCATCTGCTTTGCCGTTTCCGTTCTCTGCCACGGGCTCTTCTGTGGCGACCGCCTCGGCCTCAGGCGCGTCTTCCTTCTTCTCCTCCTCTACTTCCTCTGCAGGCGCCGCCTTGGTTGCCTTTGGCTTTCTGGGCTTTGGCGCCGCCTTCTGTGGCTAAGGAAAAAAAAAAAAAATCAGAGGTTGGGTGTGAAGATGGCGCCTGCACAGACAAACCACCGCAAATCGGCTCATCGGGGCGCCTACATGCCTTTCCTTCAAAAATCAACTAATTATGGCTTGATCTTAGAAACAACCTGTCAAGTTGAGAACATGCTACCCCGGCGGAAGGCCAAATTATACTGCATATTTTACTCTCCAGAATGCTTGTCGTGTGCACCAGCAGCTGTTTGGAAACTCATGTTTTTTATTAACTTATCCAACTAATTTATCAATAATCAAATTTCTATTATGAGTCATGACTTGTGGATTCAAAATTTCCCAGACTTATGTGTACTTGTTTATCTACACCTGGCATTAGAGCTTTATGTAATGATAGAAGTCCCCTTGATTGAAATAACTTACCTTTTCTTTGGGTTCTGGTTTTGCTTCCGCGAGCAATCTTTGAGATCGCCGTCTGGGCTGAAAACAGGAAAGGCAATAGGGTTTAAAAAAATGATGGTATGTCAGCGTGCACTGACTTAACCCGTCAAATATTTTATATTATATTTATGTGAAAAATATATTCAACAGTGTCAACGTTACCACTAATTAGCACCAACGTTTGATGTTCCAAAATCACATCTAAAACATCTTGATGGGGTTTCTCTTCATGTTATGGGTTTTCGGCTTCTACTCGATGGCACTCAATGTGTTAAAATGTTGTGCGAGTGGGAAAGAAAAAACACCAACCTCTCCCTCAGCATCGCCAACAGCCTGGGGGCAGAAAGAAGGGAGGGAAAAAAAAAAAGATTAGCAACTCACAAGTGGACAAACTGAACAAAAGTGGGCGTGTCACCTCCAAAAAGGGGCGTGGGCGTGCCAAGCATACACGATGTTCCCAGTCCGACCGCAGCAATATCGCCGATTTCATAAACACGTAGCGTCGTGTTTATGCTTCAAAAAAATCGGACGCTAACGGGACCGAGTGAAAACAATGCCGATCGAACGCCACCTCCACGTGCATAGTTCAAAAAGATGCGGAGGAAGCTACACAGCCATGTTGAATATGGCGCCCCCACCCGCCCCAACATCAGCAGATACATTGCAGCACGTGTCGCGGTGCGATCAGCTCACAGCCAAATGTTTTCTCTTCTCCACTTCCAACTGGAATGCCGTTTTTTCCCGCCTCGTGTTGCGCTCGCGAGAATAGCGGGGGGTTAGGGTTAGGCCCCGCCCCCACGTAGACTTTTTACGATGCTTATTTTGGCGCACGAGTGCACAACTAAGTCTTTGTCGAAAGCGGAGATTCTCGCGCCATGTAAGAAATCAGTCTCGCTACCACGACGGAAGTCAAGACGCACAAAGGGGGAGCCATATAGTCACATATGGAGCCAATATGGGGCGGGGTGGGCTTGTCGCCTATAGCCCCTACGGGGTGCTTTGAACGAGGCTGCTTGACCGTCGTTTCCTGAAGGGGGTTCTCTGCACTGCAATGAAAAGATGAATACGCCTCACATAACATGTTGTTTGTAATAATAATTTCATTAAAAAAAACACCACACTAATGTAGGCGTGTTCAGGAATCGCGGGGAAGGGAAATATATGCACACGAGATGGGATGTTTAATGGTGCTATGGCACGCTAGAACACACCGTGCTTCGACGCGCAATGGGTGGCAAAGCGCGGAAGTATAGACCATTTGGACTACATGTCCCAGGTTCCAACGCATAGCGTTACAAGGGCGACAGGGCGCTCGATAGCAAACGCCCACTCCTGATCTAATCGCATTAGAGCGATAGCTAATTATTGCGTTCACTGTCGATTGAACGATCAGTAAGCCCAGCGTCGCGGTGAGAACGTGGATCAGCGGGAAAGGTAGAACTCCCAAACACCGCGACGAAACCTCGAAGAAAAAGGGCGCCAAAATCACATCACCAACACAGGTGCTACAGGGAACGTTTCCACATGGCGCAATCTAAAGGGGAAATGCCCCAAAACCACGCGGCGTGCGGGGAACTAAACGGCGCTGGAAATCGACCACAATGACAATGTTTTCCAAAATAGTACACACACACACACACAAGGCCACTAAACACGTCGCACTTACTTCCTTGCTTCTTTTGCCCATGATGTCTGGAACGTGGGTTTCGAGAATATAGGGTTATAGCAGCAGCAGAGTTTTCGCTTGAGGGGGGGCAGAGACGACTATGCACAACTGTGCGCTGCACGCTGGGAACACGTTGTAACTTCCTAACCTAAATGTTCCATCGACACCACCAACCAGCTTGAACCGGATTGGCCGTCCCAGTATATATTGTAGTCTATTCCTCCAACCTGGCGAACCGCAGCCAGATGTCTCCGCCCCCCGATCACAGCGATTGGCTGTGGGATGTGACCAGTACATTTTAAACCAAAGCAGTTCACCTGGATGGGTGGACATACCTGCCAATCAATCATTTATTTTTGTTTGTGTAAATTTTGTGTGCCGTGCAAGAAGTTGAGTAAATAACGAAGCTACATTAAAATGGTCTTTCAGCCAACGTTCACTGGCCTATTCTAGTTTGTGTTGGTACACACATCACCAAATAAGATACTTTCTTAATTTTCTGAAAGTGTCTTCTTTCCCCAAGTAGATGCATGTCAGCTTTTATATTTTTTTGACAACACCATGGTGTAAATGTTAATTGTTCATTTGTAGTTTGTTTATACCAAATACAAACACAATCACAACACGCTTGATATTTCGGCAGTAGACACTGCTCGCGCCGGTTCATTATTTATAGACATAATATGTATCTGCGATGGATATGTAAAACCATCTACGTGGAGAGAAATGCCCTGAACCGCTGGCAGATGGATGTGATCACAGTAGGGAAACGCAAGCGGATCCAAGATGGCGACCGGCGGAGCGTGGTTTCTGGTGTTAGTGTGTGTCTTTATTTGTAACGTGATGAAAACGCTTCTTCCCTCCATTTCCTCATGCGTGAGTATCGCGGACAGCTGGGTCGTGGGCCGGTCGATCCGCTTTTTTAGCTCTGGTTTTTCGTGTACGACTCGCGGAGTGGACACCAAGCCGCGAGGTTTCCCCGCGTAGTAACCGCACAAGACGAGTCGTGTTGCTATGGCACAGCCGCCGTGCTTCGTCTCGGTTCGGAACTGACAGCTAGCATGACGCGACACGTTTGTAGTGGTGTTGTTGCGTTATGTAATGGACAGAAAACGCGGCAAAATGCCGTGTGTGTCTCTCCCGTTTATGTGCGTATTCCCAGCACCAAAACTGCAACACGGTCCTCGTCCCATGACTCAACAATGCTACCCCAACGTTTTGTGTTGTAATAACGACGGGGTGATAAATCACCTGGGCAGCCATTCAAACTGGCTGGGTGGTAGAAAAAAAACGGTTACATTTTCAGCTGGAAACATAGTTTCTGCACTTTGCGTGTGTGCTGTTGGCCACGAATCAACAATGTTGAGAATATCATATATCCTGGTTTGGTAAATCCAGTAGTTTCGCTCACTAATCCCATTCCGAGGATTAAGAGGAAGTAAACGCACATGTTGTTGTTTCAAGCTTCAAGCCTGTGTGCGTTTAATGTCCCACGTTTCCAACTTTTGATTAACATTGATCTAAGAATTGTCGCCGCAATTTTAACTTGAATTCTCGTTATTATAACTCCTTCGTATTGTAGTGAATACACGCGCGGTGCATTCTGGGCCGGAACCGTTGACGGTCCTCCACCGGCCAACACGCCTCCTTAAATAGAGTCCGAACTAGCCTTGGCAATGGCTGGGTTCAGCTATTGCCGACGTTCTAGTTCCTCTATTCCCAGCTCCTCCACGGGGGGCGCTTTCGTTACATTGGTGTCAGAAGTGGCGGACCGCACGCGGTGGGGATGGCCGCGGGGCCGCTTGATCAGGCGAAAGGCGCCGTGGAGTTGGAGCGGCTCTCGGGACGAGAGCCAGGTCGGGAGGGGGCAGTGTAGTGAATGCACGCGCGGTGCATTCTGGGCCGGAACCGTTGACGGTCCTCCACCTGCCTACACGCCTCCTTAAATAGAGTCCGAACTAACCTTGGCAATGGCTGAGTTCAGCTATTGCCGACGTTCTAGTTCCTCTATTCCCAGCTCCTCCACGGGGGGCGCTTTCGTTACAGTATTCTGAAACATTCAGGACAGGGAGAGTGCAAATGGCCCCATTTTTATGCAGAGTGCTCATTAATGAATCAACCTGTTGTCTGATAGAGCACATCAGCAGAGTGGAGATGTAAAAGCTATTTTTATGTACCCCCTGAATTGTATTATATAGCCCATTAGGTGTTTACCATAGACTGTATATTAAGTAGACGCAGCGTGCGTGACGTCATCCCATTGCCGTGAACGGACTTGGTTTGAAGCCGCTGGAAGTCGTAGTAAGGGGGTTATGAGCTCTGCCATGTTGACAAAGTACCCTATGTCCAGGGTGGTCCAGGGAGGTTCGGGGACCCCCGTTTCCAAATATGGAGCTAAGGGCCTGTCTTATATGCAAGTCAGTGCTACAGTAATAATTTAATAAAATAATAATACAGGTACTGTGTTTTGTGTACACATTTTCAAAGCCCATATTTGTACCCTGTATTCGAAGCGCATGTGTAGAGAACTATGCCTAATGATGTCAACGTACGCTCCGAATAATTCCCGATTATAACTGCTAGCATAGTATGCTAACCGGTAGCTTGTTTCTGACTCACCAGGCTAGCTAACCGGGCTTTGGCCGACCGAGACACGGGGAAGGCGACCAGGCAAGACCGTGCTGTTAGCCAGTTTGTCTAGAATGCTAACTGACCGAGACTTAGTAGCTCGACCCACGGCGTTTGTTGAGGCTGTCATAATAAGTAATTACATATAAATACACAATGATCACCGTATGGGAGTTATTTGGAGCAAATTGTTGACATCATTAGGCATAGTTCTCTACACAAGCGCCTCTATATAGGGTAAAAAGGTAGCCTGTTGAAATATGTACTCACAGATTGCAAGAGTGACTTCCCGGTGTACCACTGTGATAACAAT
This sequence comes from Bregmaceros cantori, assembly GCA_900302395.1. Lineage (NCBI taxonomy): Eukaryota > Metazoa > Chordata > Actinopteri > Gadiformes > Bregmacerotidae > Bregmaceros > Bregmaceros cantori. Next base: position 14,344 of record OMKY01173406.1, read on the forward strand.
AGCATTTACCTATCAACATAGCCCTCAAGCCCGCTGCCCAGAGCCCCTCCCCCACACCCCATCAAATTAAAAAAATTAATAACACCAAATTTGACGCATTTGTTTCTCTCTTCTTTCCAGTTCTCCGTTAGAGGAGTTCTGTAACCAATCCCAAATCACTCTCCTTAACTGGCCAATCAAGATTGAAAGGTAGTTAGGTAAATAGCTGCTATATTCCTTAAATCTAAATCTAAAAACAAAATCACTTTTGTGAAGCGCCTTGAGGCAGCTTCGGCTGCGATTTTGGCGGTGTATATACAAATCTTTTGAGTTGAGTTTGTAAGGTTATGACCTCCCTCATACAATTAACACGGGCATACCTGGCAATATAAATTAAAAGATACATTTCCCAGGCTTTAAATAGGTTAAAACAGGCGGCTAAAATTGGAATATGTGTTTTGGAAATCCCATAGGGCTTTGTTCTCTGAACCCAGCTCCGCCCACCTGAAGCAAAAAAACCCAATGAGAAAGCTGGCTTCAAGCATTGGACCTACTGTGATGTTCCCTTTTTTTCTTACAGTCTATGGTCTTCACTCGTAACTATCGTGTCTCTGCAGAAGCTGGAGTTGTGATGTGCATGACCAAAATATGTTCGCCCAAGGATCACACTCTTCTAGTCTTCTATAACAGATTATCATTATCAGATTGCTTCAAACTCTTACACTTTAGCTGAACGTTTCCATGTATCTGTGTGTGGTCTTCTTTTCAAAGCTATCCAGACTGCTCCAAAAAGACAGTGAACAAGAAGGAGAAATGAGGGCAGAAATAGCAGAGATGAAGAAGGAGCACTCGTCGATCAGCATGATGGATGAATTTGCTCGATATGCCAGACTGGAGCGCAAGATCAACAAGACAACAGACAAGCTTAAAACGCACGGTAATACTAGTCAATAATAGCACTAGGGCTGAAACCGTTTCAGCTATTTGAGAACTAAAATGTTTTTTTTTACTCAAGGAATCTTCTTTTTTTTACTATTCAGGGACAGTATTAAGTAAGATGAGATAATCATTTACTTTCTCTTCAAGAGAGAATTTCAGAATGGACATGGGAGAATTCGATTAACAATCATTCACAGATCAAGCACATCACAAAACAGCAAGGAGGCATGAAACAAATGACACAACCACATATAAAAACATAAAAAACAACAATAACATGTCAAGTAAAACAACAAAAAACAGGAACAGCAACCATGTTAATGAGCCCTGGCTCAAAGACTATAAAATAAACATTAACAAATTGAGAGCCTACCTACCATTTAGCAGTTTTCTTGACCAGGG
>OMKY01173453.1:5286-16096 GCA_900302395.1 Bregmaceros cantori
AGAGATGGGCAGTAACGCATTACATTACTCCATTACAATTTTTTGGTGTACTTTTTAACTTTTGGAGTACATTTTTCAGAAGTTACTTTCTACTTTTACTTGAGTACATTTTAGGTGAAGAAACAACTTTTTCCTGAGTTGTCAGCAATGTGCTACTCATAACATTAACTTGGCCTATGGCGACACCCATTGGGAACTGTTGGCACTCTCTCGCTCTCTCCCCCTCTACGGCACTCTCTCTCTCTCCGTCTTTCTCCCTCTCCGGCGCCTAATTTCTTTTCTGAAAGTTACTCAGTACTTTTGCTACTTAAGTAACTTTTGTGGAGTCCTTTTACTTTTACTTCAGTAACTATTTGGATGACTACTTTTGACTTTTACTTGAGTAATATTTTGCTGAGGTAACTACTTACTTGAGGTAATAATTTTTATGGCTACTCTGCCCATATCTGATGAAAACTTAAAACTCACCCTGCATGGCTGCGGGATTGCTGTTACGATTGCTGGGCTTGGGTGGGGGTACGGGCGGCTGCTTGGTAGCGTGCGGAGGGACGGGTGGCGGAGATTCCGAGCCGGCTGTGTTTCCGGCCACCAGACGAGGGTCGTCCGTCACGATGAGCGAAACCGTTCGCGGAGGCTTCACTACGGCGGCCGCCCGGGCCGAAGACGCGGAGGAGGTGGAAGACGCGGACGACGATGAGGACGAGGAAGATGAGGAGAAAGAACCGGGGACAGGTGCGCGGGCAGAGGGATCCCCGGAGGGCAGGAGAGGGGACTGGCGTTTGGATGGTAGGAGCGGGCTTTGCTTTCTGGGAGGCAGGAGGGCCGTCCTCCCGGGGAGTGGTTCCCTCAGAGAGTCACGTGGGGCGGGCTCCACGTCGCTCGTGGGGGCGAAACGAACACCAGGCTCTGTGGCAAGAGACAACAAGTGTGGACTTTACTGGAGCTGTAGCTATCAATGCACTATGGATGTAAATAACATTTATTTTGATAAAACAAGTAATCTGACATTTTCACAGAGGGTCAATTAACTAGCCCTAACTAAGAAGTAGAAAATTACTAACCTGAAAGATTACTAATATTTAAAATGTCTCAACCTATTGCAGATTGCATAACATTTCCATTTTAGTATTAGCAACATTTTTTTTTGATATTATATAGCTCTCTCTCTCTCTATCATATAGCATGGTCATGCATCATCATAATGCATGACCATGATATCATAATGCATGACCAAAAACACTGACAACAAATCAATGTAAGAATGAATTGCTGCACTCGCTCTGTAGGGAGAACCGAGGAAACCAGTGGCCAGTTGATAATTAATGTTAGCTATTCTGGTCCCTAACCCACACAGTGTTCACCAGGCTGTGCATGTTAAAGCCAGAGGAGTCAATTTCATTTCTCGGGGCCCTCAGAGATCAAACGGTATATTTACCAACACGGCAGCCATGCGTATTCTCAGAAGGTCAGGGTTGTTGCAACATGTTGCAATAAATAATCTCAATTCGTAAAAGAAAAAGAAACGACAACACACACACACACACGAGGAACATACAAACAAATATTTTTTGTTGCTGATGGATTTTTACATGCACTTCATTTCCGATTCCCGATAGTGGCCAGGCCAAGACATTGATGTGCGGTGAACGGCAGAATACGGTTGCTGTTTAAAATGCAAAGGACGCTCGCCTCCAAACAACGGTGGTCTTTTCTGTGCATATTAACAATGACTACTAAAAGACCGGGAGCACACGACGTCCGTGGTCGAGGGGAGCGTGGGGTAGGGACGCAAACCGTCATTAGATTTTTAATTAATATTGCAGTAGGGGACGTGAATGACGAACACATCCCAAGCCTCATGCCAGATATTATCTTAGCTAGGGGTGCACATCACTATATCCAATATTACAGTCTAAAAAAAGTAAGTTCATATACAATGCATATTCATATTCAATTCTCCTCTTCTCTCCAGTCCTCCGTTAAAGGAGTTCTGTCCAAACAAATCACCATTAACGATAACTAATCAAAAACTACAGGTAATTTTTTTCAACTAGGCCGAGATCATGACTGACTGAAAGTCTTGATCTCCTTTTTCTTCTTTCTTCTCTCTTCTTTCCAGTCCTCCGTTAAAGGAGTTCTGTAACCAACCCCAAATTACTGTCCTTAACTGGGGAATCAAGGTTGAAAGGTAGTTAGGTAAAGAGCTGCTATATTCCTTAAATCTAATTCTAAAAAACGTAATCACTTTTGTGAAGCGCCTTGAGGCAGCTTCGGCTGCGATTTTGGCGCTATATAAAAATCTGTTGAGTTGAGAATATACGAGGTGGCCTGTATTGGGTAAAGGTATGTTGACCCAGCAGGAATAAAATATAACGGAAATTAATTAATTCAATTCTTGGTTTTTTTATTGAATATGCATTATTTTTTGAGTGATGAATGCTTTTCGGTGAAACAAAAAAAATATGGAAAGAGTGCATAAATATACCTACATTGAAAATGCATCAATAATCGTTTTCATAGTCAATTTGTAGTCTCTGAATCGTAATCTTAATTAAATCGTGAGGCGACCCAACAGTCCCACCCGTTTACCAACATATTTGTTTCCCAGATAATCCATGTGTTTAAATTGTGCCAAACATAAAAAAAAAAATCAAAACATATTTTTTGTAGTAATCGCAATTATTCGTTCAGCTCTAATCTTGTGTACATCCGATCTGTTTGCGTCTTTTCAGAGTCTGTCTGTGATCGATTAGTTTTCTGAGCGATGTGTTTTCACGTCACTTTTCAAATATGTATGTTTTGAGCACCCAAAACGTAAAAGACACTTCTAAAAATGTGTCAAAAACAAATGTGTCTTTTCCCTTGTTTTTGTGGAAACAAGAAGAAGTTGAGGCTGTAGTGTCACCTGGCCAAGTTCTGACGTCCTCTGGCGGGGTGTACCTCGGCAGCGTGCTCCTCTGGTCCAGCTCCGAGGCTGATCGCATCATGCCCTTCTGATCCGACTCGGAGGCAGGTCGCAGCTTACGATTCTCCTCAGAATGAGCCTTGTGCAAGGGCACCCTGAAGTCCATCTCCGACACAGGTCGACGGGGTAGGCTATCGGAGATCTGATGGCGCAGGGGTGTCGGGGAGTCTCGTCTCTCACGTGCCTCTAGTGCGTCGCGCCTCCACGCGTCCCTTCGATCCTCCCGCCGATCGTCCCGTTGCCTGCGATCCTGCTCGCCTTCCTGTCGCTCGTGCTCATCGCGTCGAATGCGATCGGCGAACTCGCCTCGAGGCTCTCCCTGAGGGTCTCTTCTGTCCACTCGCTCTCTGTCCCGATCTTCCCGTTCCCGTTTTTCACGTTCTCGCCGGTCCCTATCATCGCGCTCACGCTTTTCGCGGTCTTCTCGCTCCCTCCTGTCCATTTCTTCCCGCTCTTTACGATCCCGATCATCACGTTCCCGCCTATCTCGATCTTCACGCTCTCTCCGATCTCTGTCATCGCGCTCTCTCCTATCTCGATCTTCACGCTCTTTCCTATCTCGATCTTCTCGCTCCCGCCTATCACGTTCTTCGCGATCTCTCCGGTCTCGATCATCGCGTTCCCTCTTATCCCTTTCCTCGCGTTCTCGCCGGTCATCCCGATCTGGTCGCTCCATTTGTTCCCTCCTGTCTCGGTCGTCCCGAATCCGGTCACGTTCTTCACGTGTCCTGTCGCGGTCGTCCCTCGTTCTATCGCGTCTCTCGTCCCGCTCTTGTCGTCGCTCTCTGTCGTCCCGGCGTTCCCGCCGCTCGGGCTCCTCGCGGTCATCTCTTTGATCTCGACGATCATCCCGCGGATCTCGTCTCTCGTCTTTCCGTTCATCCCGTCGTGGTAGCCTGCTGGCCTCCTCGGGAGGTGCGGCAGTACCTCGGGGCAAAGACCCTGACCTCTTGTCTTGCTCGGACGTCAAGCGACCGCGGCGGTCAATGTCCAATGCTTGCCTAGCTAGAGAGTCCACGTCCAGGGGTGCGCGTTGCACACCACGTGAGGTGTCTGAAGGCAAACGTGTGCGGCGCTCGCCATCAGTAGGAGGTGCCAGGCTGTTGCTGCCCCGCCGCTCCTCTCCTTGAGGCAACCAAGTCGGGGCTCCCCGCACAGCGTCCGATTCAGTGCGATGCGCACGTGTGCCCGACTCGGACTCCCGATCAATGTCCATGGGCGTTGGGTGGCCATTCTTAACAGGAAATGACTTTGGTCGATCGTTGTCTGCAGTGGGAAAAAAACAAAATGTAGTATTAGGGCCAAGGTCAATTCTATTTTTCTAGCCCTAGCCCCTACCCCTCCTCCTTTCAAATGGAGCTGAAGGCGTAGGGCTTGAAACTGTGCGCCCATGAATTGGGATACCCCTTCAGTCACATACGCCATAGGTCCACGCTGTCAGCTTGCCGACTTAACCAAAAGCGACAGCTTCAACAGCCAGAAATAAACAAACATGGCGACAAGAAGTACACAAATGTAAGTAGCCATTTTTAGCCATAATTTAACTGTTTTAACAGATTTAGGTTGTGATAGCAAACAACGCGTTGGAGCACTGAGCGACTGGCAGCGAACGAGCATGGGCGGTGCTTGCCGAAATGACGCCCTGGGCGCGAGCCACCATGGCAATCCCCCCCCCCACTTCCGATCAAATATCGATATCTGCCGATACCGATACCGGCCTAGCTAAGCATCTATTGAAGTTTTAATTCAATCAACTTACTTTGTTGTCAGACTTTTGGGTTTTACTTTTAATAATAACTAGCCAGCTGAATTAGGTGCATTTATTTTTAATAATACACTGTAGTTTTCGTTTTGATTGAGGTTTTCATATAATCAAGTGTTAGGGGTGGGAATCTTTGGTCACCTCACGATTTTATTAGGATTCTGAGGGAACAATTTGATTACGAAATGATTATTGATGCATTTTAAAATGTATGTTAGTTCATGCAATCTTTCCACATTTTATTTGTCTCCCCGAATGAGCAATTATGACTTGCAGTTCAAAAAAACAGTGCATTTTCAATAAGAAACAAATAGTTGAATAATGTTCCATTATATATTTTAAAAAATATAATACAATTTCCATTGCATTTTTTTCCAATTCAAATGTTTTAAAAACATTACATTTGGGGTGGTTGCATGCTGCACTATGAGTTGAACAGCAGCAATTTAAGTCCCTGGGTCTCAAGCAAGTTGGCTACAGTTGACCATGCTTAACCATGCACCAAATCACCATAGATAAAACCTATAAAACCTATCAAACATTGTCATTGCTATACAAATTTTTTTTTCAAACCACCCAAAAAATAAAAAAATAAAAAATAGACGTCTTTCATCACGTTTTTCGGGGAAGGGAATAATATAATTTTAATTTTTAACGTAGATTTGCGTCTACGTTACGTTTTGCACTCAGATGCGATGTGTGCCTAGTTGCACAGAAACGCTAGCCTGGCGAGCCAGAACCAATGCATCGCCCACGCATTGTGTGATGAGATGCATTGGCTCTGGCAACTTGAGTAAGACTACAAAGTACTAATCCAAATATGTACTTGAGTAGAGTAAAAAGTACACGCTCTAAAATGTACTCAAAAGTATTTTTTGAAAGTATAAAGTAATAAAGTACAAAAATGTAAATGTATATAAAATTCACTTTTTCACTGCTAGTTTTAAAATGTTGGAATGTTTGAATAAATGAAAAACCTAACCCAACTGACTTCGTTTAAGGTTCATAATTCCCACTGCCAGCATTAACGCCCCCTACTGGCTCATTCACACAATTACATATCCCTACCACCTACCATCGGTGCGCAAAAAATGTAACGAACCTGTTATGGGAAAAGTAAGGAGTAGAAGTACAGATATTTCTGTTCCAAATCTACTCGGTACATGTAAAAAGTCAGAAAAAAATACTAATACTAATACTTCTAAAAGTACAGATACATGAAAAAACTACTTAAGTACAGTACTTGAGTATTTGTACTTCGTTACTTGCCATCTCTGGTCCTCAGTAGAAGGTGTCTGTGTGGGGTGCCCAAAGCGATGGGTGAGTCACACCCTATTGTAATGAGGAGCGGGCGAGTTTCGGCGTCCTTTAGAATAGGTGTGAATCATCCATTATCATAGGGCGTTCAGATAAAATGACATTAGGATTAATGTTCGATGCCCCGTCCAAACATTTACATTTAGCTCAGTACCATAAAGGCCCATTTATACCCTCCGTAAGTAACGGAAACGGACGCTTTCATCCGGTTCCGTAGGTAGTTTCACCCGTCAGTTTGTCCGTAGGTCGGTCGCTTAGCGATCCGTTGAGCTCCGGGCGAAACGGAGCAATATCACAAGAAACGCGTGGGGCAGTAGGGAGTCACGAGCGTTTTGCATGTTCTAACTGCCGCGACTCAGCACCGCCCTCTGGGGGATTTCTTATGTAGCTCCGTATACGGACGCAGGTATGAACACAGACGCCGGGAGCAACGGCTGGAACGGACAGGCACATCTCATCTGTCTCCATAGGGTATAACGGGGCCTTAACACAACAAGAAGCAGCGCTCGCATCCAACACTCAAAAAAGGCGATTACTTGAGGCACAAAATAATATTTGGTTATTCGATTCGAGTACTCGAATACTTTGAATAATCGTTTCAGCTCTAGTTCATATCATAATTTACGCAAAGCATTACTTGACTCAAACATCAGCATGAATCAATACTTGACTACTAGTTTGCCAGAAATATGTTGCCTAGAGATACATTTTCTAAAAATATATGAATACATGTAAAAAAAATTCAAATCATCCTGCAAAGAAGTGTACAGTGTTGACGAGGTACTCACGGTTTTCAGATATCTCTTTGAGAACTCCTCGGTCTATTAACTCCTGGCGAGACTTCCTCATGGATAAACTTCTGTCCAATGCTGAAAGAACCACAAAGAGTCACTGGGTCAGGAGTGACGCTACTATGAATATTGACCTTTTCAGCACCAACACGACAAAAAAATGCAAAGAAGTGCAGCCCAGCAGCTCAGTCGGTTCGGCAGAGTGCTGGAAAGCATGCATATGCCTCAATGGGGCGGTGAGTCGGTGGTTCGAATCTCGCCACCGACGTATTTCCGGCATATCTGCTCCCCCATCTTCACCTGTTTCCGCTAACCCTAATAAATAAAGCTTGGAAAAAACAGCCTGAAGGGGCTGGAAAAAACATTTTTAAATGCAAAGATGTTTGAAGGTCCGTCAAATAAGTCTCCACAAATGAAATCTGACCACAACTTCTAAAAGACAATCTCTACTTTCCAATAGAAATTGCGATTGGAATTTCCCTACGTTTAAAAAAAATGTTTCTCTTGACGTCTATAGCCCACATGTGGAACGCGGAGGTCCACGGCGCTTTAAAGAGCATATAAATTTAAATATTCATCTCATTTCATTTCTCAGTAGGGAAGCCAATGATGAAATCCATCAATTATCCGACCAAAAACAAATTAAATCGATACATTTTCTTACCAAATCGATAATTTGTACTACATTGCATTTAATTTATGATCGATTACTTTCATGATATTTATTTTTTTCCCATAATTTATGTCAAATTAATTTTGTTTTAAAAAAGTTCAAATACGTGTGTGTGTGCGTGTGTTCAAAAAACAGAGCAAGCCAGAGAGCAATCGACTTTCTTGTCACCGTTTGGAATAAATGCAGTGGGCACACAATACTAATAGAAATGGCTTCATTAGTATTCTGCTACTGCACACGTTCGCCACTCCTCACGTAGACGCAAAAGCCACAAGGCTGGAATGTCCCCCATATCACAGTGCACAGCTTACCCCCATATTTACAGGTCCTCATTAAAAACAAAGAGCTTGGCCAGTACGACATCAGCGCGTGAGGAATGAGGATTTCTGCATATTTTATGAACGCAGGTTTAGCTGATCATGTACAGGAAAAAGGAAAACACATCGACTAAGCAATTCTTAAGGAAATGCTTACATTTTAATCACACACACACATACGTGGAGTGTTTAGCATATATATTGCCTGCATTTCTCTGTAAGGGTTTCTGCAGCCTATAGCGGCGTACGCAACCCAACAACGTAGCCAAGATACCAGCTAATCCTGCAGAATGGAGGCGTATGCAGTGGATATCGGCAATGTGCTAATGAAGCGTAACACTAGGTGCCAAACAAGCAGAATTTGAATAACTGCCCCGGAGCAGACATTGATGCTCTTTGTCAGTTTTACGAGTCAAGTACCAGCAATTTATGGTGCTGTGGGTGAGACTGGTCTGGCCCATGTGGAACAGAGATCGCCAGGAGAAAGGGCACGCTAGCGAACTGCCGATAGCTCAGTATACTGTGGTTGGAGATGTGAAATCGATTTGAAATCGAAATCGGATTATTTTGTTCAGAGGATTCATTTTTTCCCCTTTTTAACATTGATAAGAATGATTTTGCTGGTCTGTTTTCAAGTTATATGGGTGAATAGCATGTATATAAATTGATAATTATATTAAGCCTAAGCCACAGGGTGAGGTGACTACTTAATTACAAAAATTGACACCATTTACAAAGTTTGAAAAATGAAACGGCTCGGCTCTCAATTTGTACTCATTTTAAACAAGTTAAAACTATTCTGTAACAGTCTTCATCTGCATCGTGTTGGACTTTATCATCACAATTCACAACCTAATTTTTGACCCCCGACGCAAGTGTGTGTGAGTGAGCCGATGGGAGTAAAACTAGTGGTGCACCGATCCGATCCTCAGATCGGTGATCGGGGGCCGATCAGACTTTTTTCCCCAAGGATCGGGACTCATGATTTTGTCCCGATCGGGATCGGTAAATAAGTCGGGGAGAATGCCAAATGATTGTTCATTACTTTGACTATTATTTAAATTGACAATTGTGCCAAATAGGTTGGGTACTACCAATTTTTGCAGGATCAGGACTCTGTATCGGGGATCGCGATTGGCCGATCCTTAAAATTAAAGGATCGGGATCGGATCAGGAACAAAAAAACGTGAACGGTGCACCCCTATTTAAATCCCAGCGTCCTGAAATGCAGCCGACAGCCACAGTTGCATGCTCTGCACACAGTCGGCTTGCCGACTATTCCACCTCAGTCAGGCGTGTTCCAGCTTTTTTTTAGGGTACAATTTTGACCATCATACAATATTATCATACAAACATAGCAGTAGCAAATCGCGCCACCTTGTGATCGCCATTTGTGATCATATTGTCAATAAACCCAGGTAGAGCTGCACGATTTTGGAAAAAAATGAAAATCGTCGATTAACCCGTCCAAATTACGATTTTAGATTCGATTTCGATTTATTTATTTTTTTATATATATGAACGCCTGTTTCTAGTTCGTAAGATGTGTCCTGCAATGACCATGAATTGCCGGCAAGGGGCAATATTTTCTACTCACGCTTGTAGACGTGCAGACACAGTTAAACTACTCAATTACAAACGGATTGAAATATAGTACAAAATGTAAAAACAAGCATTTGTTAAAAGATTAATGGATAAGTTCACATCACAGATCAGCATTTGTTTCTTCTGAAAGAAGAATAGATGAATGCAGTGAAACATTGTAGGTGTATTATGAGTGCAACTTTAAACTCACTAGCGAACTCCTCAAACGACGTAGACAGCACTGTTCTAAAGTCCCATGTCCTGCCAATGTGTCTATGCCTAAGAGTTAAACTCGTAAGGCTCCATTGTTCGGTTTGTCCATATATCGGCGTTGCCGACCATAGCAGCACATCCTGATGCAACGTGGTGTCTCGAGTACTGTTATAAAGACGTGGCAAAGTGTTTTGTTATTTTCGGCTCCGTGGTGGGTATTGCACAACAAGCGCCTTCAACACGTTTTTAAATCCGGACCCGTGTCTTTCGCGATATGGAAACTCCTGTAATCTTTATCCGTTTTGTAGCGACAGACCGCGGAAAGTTTGGGACAGTGACCCAGCCATCTTTAAACGCTAGCAAAACACACTGTTCCGCTGGAGGTCCGTTTTCTAGGTGTTGGAAAATATTTGTCGTGCTACTATCCTTTAGCGCTGTAGCACCGGAACACAATAGCACTGTGTAACCCAGTAGGTGCAACGCCGAACCAATTCCACGCAACAGATTTAAAGTGCCATTCCGCTCGGAAACTAGATCAGTGCTGCCTGCAGCGATGCGCCACTCCAGCGAGGAGGAACTCGTGTGTATGAAGAAGGGGGGCGTGTCCGAGGGGGGGAAACACGAGGCGCTACCATAAATACGCCGATTTATCGTGCAGCTCTAGTCCCAGGCCTAGATGGCTGCAACACATTTGTTTAAGTTGCGGTTCGGTATTGCATGTTGGCAACCAACAGAGCGTTACTCCGTTCAGACTATTGCTTAGACCTCCCCCATAGGTGTGAAGTATTTAAACCAGTGTAGAATGACCTAAAGAGTAGCTTTGTCAGGGACGGAGGGCCTGTGGATATAACAAGCAGCACTACTGGTACCATTCAGCTTGAACATGGTCAAATTTCCAAACCATTTCTGAATGATTGTTCAAGACCAATGACCCACGAAGAGAGCTTGGAGTGGTCTTACCGAGCGAGGTCTCTGCAAACTTCTCGCTGGGCTTCTTCTTCCTCCATTTCCAGGGCTTGAAGATCTTGCCCAGGCTGGAGAACTTGCCCTTGCGCTTGGAAGGAGGGGTGCCATCGCCAGAGTTTCCTCCCTCGCTCCCGGTCGAGCTACGCTGAAGATCTACCTCATCATCTGTGTAGAAACATGACAGAGCTGGTGTCAGAACATAATGACATCATCAATTTTATT
>OMKY01173472.1:0-15068 GCA_900302395.1 Bregmaceros cantori
ATTTGCCCTGATCCTCACAGGCAATGTAACAATATGAAATGAATACCACACTTGGCAGTGCCGAGGCTGCGTCTCATTTTGATTGCAGAAGGTCCCTGCCGGAAGAGATGGGAGGATCTCCGATTCAGGATTAAACCGGGTGTTGGCGGCGCCTCCAGGTGGCTGCGAGCAGAGCAGAAGGCAGCACGCACGTCGAGTGTAAAGGGGAATAGCACTCTGGTGCTCCGCCGTGGCTTCTCCGCGCTGGCTTGCTTTTAGAATTAGAATTCAAAGTGGCTGCTTTTACCTGGAAGACACTCAGCCACCAGGCGGCACTGTATCTCAGGGAGCTTATGGCGGCCTGTGCCCTTCAGTAGAACAGTCTGATCCAGGTAGGGGACTACTCGTGGTGCTCAGTATTCATAGGAGCAGGGTGAGTGCCTGCATGTCTCCTGTGGAAACTAGGCCTACGCAGTCATCGCGACTGATAAAAGGGTATCTATCTCCTAGAACAAACCTAAAAGAAAAAAAAAAGAAAGAAAATAATAATAATAATTTATTTGATTTTTAAATGTTAATGCGTTTATTTTTATTTTTTAAGATATTTTTTTCAGCATCCGTGCAATTTTTCAAACATATTTGATAAGTCCCGTTTATTTGTATAGCACCTTTCAGCAACAGGGCAATTCAAGGTGCTTTACATAAGACAAAAACACAAACAAAAAAACAAAAAAACACATTAGACATTAAAGAACATAAACAAAATTACAAAACAGATGAACAATGATAAACAAAATGCAAATAAAAACCAATACATGATTAAAAGTTACAGAGTAGAGTAAAGCTGCAACCAATTGATGGATCAATCGATGACAATAGACCATTAAAACAACCATCAACCAACTCCATCACCTGCCTTTCCCTATGCCAGTCTCCACTCCGAGTACCATGGCCCCGCCCAGTCCCCTGGACACCAAACACTGGCAAGCCCCACAGCAACACACATAACAAGTTACGTTGGGTGAAAAACCTCCATGCCGTGCTGCCCCGTAGCTCACTCGGTTGGGCAGAGCGCTGGAAAGCATGCATATGCCTTAATGGCGTTCGAATCTCGCCACCGATGAATTTCCCGCATGTCTGCTCCCCCATCTTCACCTGTTTCCGCTAACCCTAATAAATAAAGCTTGGAAAAACAGCCTGAATGGGCTGGGAAAAAAACATTTAAAAGAAAAACCTCCATGCCACAAGCCAGTACGGAAGAGCGGGCTTTGATTCCAATCAAATAATCGTCATTTGCAGCCCCAGTGTAAAGTAATCGTCGTACGGATAGGATGAGTCAGAAACTTGGTTGAAGCGCTAATAATATAGAACATGATATAAACAGTGAACTTAAATAGATATTGTTCTGAAACACACAATCTATTTCAGTTTCCTCAAACTGCAGTCATTTGAAGTACACGCACACGTAAAGTAAGCCAAAGAAGGCAACACAAATCTTGATGAGCCAATATTTACGAACAAACTGGATTTGTCTTCCCCTGATAGAAAGACAGATCTCCGGGGAAGAGTGGTCCATGTTGCATCTTAGTTTCGCTTTCCAAAACAGACTCTGTGATGTGCATGATATTTCGCACTCACTGTTAGGGAACATGTGTTCCATATATTTATGCAAAGGGTTGAAACATGTGTCACTGCACAGTATACTGTGTGTGGGCATTAAGCCTGCTTATTATATATCTCATCTTGATGACTCTGTAAACTCCATTGTATTGGGTTGGTATGAGAAACTCTTCAGCCTGTGTATTAACCTGTGAGGAGCTACCCTCTAAATTATATGCAGAAAAACTGTCCTGTTGCTTAGCCATGCACGAAAACTGACATGTGAGTTATGGTAAATGTTTTCAGGATATAAATGTATATATGTATGGTGAGTTGGTAGGAAAAAATGTTCCGGACAGTGTATGACCCATCATAATAGTGACCTGGCAATGGGCAGCTGGCAGCAGAGATGGCAAGTAACTAAGTACAAATACTTAGAAGAAGTAGAAGTAGAATTTTCAAGTATCTGTACTATTAGAAGTACTTTTAGAACTTTTAGTACTTCTCTGATGACTTTTTACAAAATATCAGTACTTTAACTCCTTACTTTTCCCAAAACAACCTTGCTACTTTTTTGCGCAGTTATGAAAAGTTGGGCCTATGAGCATGATTTGAGAATATTTCAAATTCTAATTTCAACGTTAGGCAGTGGGATTTATGAACCTTAAGTGAAGTAAATTAGGCTATGTTTTTGGCAATTTATTCAAATATTGAAACTAATAAATACAAGTAACATTTAAAAAGTGCATTTTATGTACAAATGTATTTTTTACTTTGTACTTTATACTTTCAAAAATATTTTTGAGTGCATTTTAGAGCCTGTACTTTTTACTTTCAAAAATACGTTTTGAGTACGTTTCTGAGGCTGTACTTCTTACTCAACTCAAGTAGAAATTTGGATCAGTACTTTGTAGTCTTACTCAAGTTGTTTATTCACAAATGTATTTTACTCTTGCTCAAGTAAGAAATTTGGGTACTTTTGTCATCTCTGCATATATTTATGCAAAGGGTTGAAACATGTGTCACTGCACAGTATACTATGTGTGGGCATTAGCCCTGCTTATTATATATATCATCTTGATGACTCTGTAAACTCCAGTGTATGGAGGGTTGGTATGAGAAACTCTTCAGCCCGTGTATGAACCTGTGAGGAGCTACCCTCTAAATTATATGCAGAAAAAATGTCCTGTTGCTTAGCCATGCACGAAAACTATGTATATATGTATGGTGAGTTGGTAGAGAAAAAGGTTCCACCAATAAATTGATGTTCCTGAACCGGTTAGAACAAAAAAATATTGTTCCCAGAACGGTTAATTTCGTTCCTGTCAGCTGTTTAATGCTATGTAATATTTGTTGCGGCAAACCCAAAGCGACTCGCTACAGACGCCCGCTGGTAGCGCTCTACAGCCGAGGTCTCATTGCATGTCGGGGCGAACCCACAACAACACGCTGCAGAGAGTCCTGCAACGATTCGTACTTCACTGCTGCATCGTAGATTTTATGAATACTCTTGTTTTATTTCTGAAGTTATCCCCAAGTGCACTCGTTTGAGGAACGAAAATTAAAACCGGTATTAACCGGTTACCATTATTTTAAAATAAGTGTTCCTGTTCCGGAACATAAAAAATGATAACGTTTTCGGTTTTGTTTCTGTTCCCTGAGAAATACTAAAAGTTCCCGGTTTTCGTTCCTTGAACCGGTTCAAAGCCCTGGATGAAAATGGCAAAAAGAAAAGTATAACTAAATTAAAATACATTACAATAAATGCATTATACATTGCACAATGCATTTGGAATCTGTCAATCTAGTTGCCAGATGAGTAAATGGAACCCTAGCTGGTCATTTTGGACAGCATATTGTTGACGCGGCCCTCTTTGACTTTAAGACCCTTTACCCCCTCAACTCCCCCTGCTGGGGGAATGACTGCCAAGAGCATCTCTATCCCAAACTCTCAGTCATATTGACTTTCTACTGCTACAGGCACAGAAGACTTGATTACTGCATTGCTGAGAGGGAGGGAGGGAGAGAGAGAGAGAGAGAGGGAGGAAGGTGGAGGGAGAGAGATAGAGCGAAAGAGAAAGAGAGATTATGACGAGGGTTGCCAGAGAAAGAGAGAGAGACAGGATGAGAGAGAGCCAGAGAGAGCGAGACTAGGTGAGACAAGAGAGAGAGACTGAGATTGAGAAAGCGAGAGAAATTGGATGAGAGAGAGAGAGAGGATGAGATCAAGAGAGACAGGGAGAGAAAGTGGATGAAAGAGAGAGAGTGGCAGAGAGCGAGAGAGAAGGTGGACGAGAGAGAGACTGAGATCAAGAGAGAAAGGGAGCGAAAGTGGATGAGAGAGAGAGGGAGGGGGAGAGAGAGAAAGAGGGGGGAAAGAGAGAGGTAGACTGAGACAGAGAATGAATGAGAGCGAGAGGGACTGGATGAGAGAGAGAGAGAGAGAGAGAGAGAGAGGGAGAATGAGACAGAGAGAATGTAAGAGAGAGAAATAGAACCAGAGAGAGAGATGAGTTACAGATACAGAGTGAGGAGAGACAAGGTGTGGGCGGGTACCGCCGTCAGCGTCACTCCAGGATTGACAGGTGTAAACTCTCTCCTCCGCCCACTCTCTCCTTCAAGACACAGCCACATGTCTACCACTCTCACTCCATGTACCATTATCTATAAATGTTAAAGGCCTAGTAACTGATTCAGTTCAAAATGTTTACGGAAGTGCTGCCCAGTAGCTCAGTCGGTTAGGCGGTGCACTGGAAAGCACACATATGCCTTAATGGCGCTGTGAGTCGGTGGTTCGAATCCCACCACCAACGTATTTCCCGCATGTCTACCCCCCATCTTCACCTGTTTCCACTAGCCCTAATAAATAAAGCTTGGAAAAAAACATTAAAAAAATGTTTATGGAAGACCATTGCAACTCTTCAGGGGGCGGCAATTTGTATTTGGAGGACAGGGAGTCTACGAGTAGATGGCATAGAATCAGAATGAAGAACAGTACAATTGAAACCAATTATAACATTACTCCACAAAACTATTATGTGGTATTTTACCCTCAAATGTAGTAAAAATGCATCAGGAAAACATCAGATATGGCACCTTTACTTTAATGATGAGCAATTAATTTTGATTGATTTAAAGATAAAATGTTTTTTTTAATTTCTGATTTATTAAAAAAATACAATAAAAAATGGATAACTGTATTGGTTGCCTTTTTTCATGTCTTCGACTCGGGTCCAGTAATATTAGACTGATTGAAATAGATAGGAACTAATATTTGGCTACAGAATTTTGCCTCAAGCCATTTCAAGGATGCTCTGGGGAGCAGAAGACCAGAAATCAGACAGCGTTTGTTCTTTTAAGTATAGCCATAGACATTTTTTGATTTGTTCAACATCACTGTTTCATTGAAATATCTCTAATTACTGCACTAATAAGATTAACTAACCAAGCTGCAAATTAATTAGTTGCAAAGATTAGTTCAAATTAATTACAGAATGTGGAAATGAAAAAAATAAATCAGCATTTTCCCTCAGTGTAACCTGTAATTGCCAGAATTGGAATATTTGTTTGTATAATTATTTTCCTGCAAAAATGAATATGCAATGGTGAGCAATGAAATAAACACGTCTTAATACCATATTTTAGATGAAATAATTGAAATAAAGAAGAAAATAAACATATAAACTGGTTAGCATTGCTGCCTCACAGCTAGAAGGTCCTGGGTTCGAATCCCAACCCGGGCAGGTCCTTTCTGTGTGGAGTTTACATGTTCTCCCATGTTCCTCCGGGCACTCCGGTTTCCCCCACCACCAAAAACATGTTCTAGTTAACCTGCTCCAGTCAGTGCCCCTGGCCGAGGCACTGGCTCACAATCTGGAGTTGGCCCGTAAATGCGGAGGAAGAATTTCACTGTATGTATGCGTGTGTTTCGAAATAAAGTACCTTACCTTATCTACCGTTACTTTTTCACATCACATTTCCGAAGCCATATACTTGAGTATGAACTCAAATGTGGGCTATTCCCACCGAATTGCTTGTGAAATTCACAGCATCTTGTCGTGTGGGAGAGCGAGTGCTTTCTGTCCCGCGCTAGTCGATGGAGCCTAATAGCCACATGGCCCGCTCTGTCTTCCTGCCTTTGTCTGTTGACGCTTCCTCTCCGCTGATCCCACTCATCCCCTCCTCTCCCATCACACACACAACGCACAAACACGCCGTAATCCTGACAGCTTGGACAACTTGGCTTGTTAGTATTATTGCCTTGTCTTTAGCAATTGGCTTTGTTTAGCACACCGGGGGAAAAGGGCTCTTTTTATTCAGATAAATCCAACACATTAGGCAAAACCCGACTGTGCGCAATTTCCAAACGGAGACAGTCTTGGCATGTGGGCAGTCCGATGTGAGCAGTGGAACGATAGCTTGAATATCCATCTGGTTCCTGCTAATAACTGTGGCTGGTAATAGCGGTAGCTGATTTTATTCAAAAAGTTCATGCAGTACTAGTCTAGACAACAAGGGTCAGTCACACCGGGATAATGTTCAAAATAACTGGGTATATTGTATAACCTTCAATTCTGTCAGAACCATTTTAGTCATTTTAGTTTTATTGAAATTAGAATTATCTTGGCAGTATGGCTCTGTTCGGAGGAACTCCCCTATGAGTCCATGAGTACCATGGAAAAGCACTAATTCAGGGAGCAGCAGCAGTGTAGAGAATTTTCACCCTAGCATGCAGGGTCAGAAGGCAGCAGTAGTTTAGGGGATTCTCACCCCAGCACGCAGGGTGAGATAGCTAACCCCCTATCAACAGACCCAAGCAACGTGACAAGCGAACATGTCACATCATACACGACACTTTTTCCATCTTGGTGGTGGAGCAGGGGAAGGTGGTGGGTAGCAAAATAAAGCAGTACATGGTTAAGGAGCGGGTAGAATTAATAGGGCGTGCGAAGCTGTCCAGCCAATCGCTAGGGGAGCGAGTTAATCAGCTGAGGAGATACACCTGGATCAATTAGGAATGAATGAAGAGGGCAGCAAACTTCTTTACTAGCATGGCCTGCCAGAAATGATGTTAGTACTTAAATAAATGAAAACTCAGCATAAGCTTCTAGAGTCTTATGATTAAATCGCTATTATACTATATTATACCCAACTATAGGACTGGGTGAGAAGTGAAGGGGCAGTGTTGAAGAGAACATGCACACATTTTTAGCCTACAGCTGGAGATTAGATGGGCAAAGAGAGAAGATTTAAAAAGCTAAGAGAGAATGTGCCATGTAGATAAAGTCCCTTTCAGCACGGCTAATAGATGCAAAGAAACATATGACACATTAGACAAAATTGAATTCCCCTCTCTGTTGTTGTACATGTGGAGTCAACAACAAGCATGATATCAGAATGACTGGTGGCATTAAGCAGGCCCAGCTTTAATAGTGTTTTAGTAGAAACCCAGAATAGTACACTAGGAAAACAGGAGTAAACTTGGGCGTGGTTGACCTTTCATCCAATCACAGAAAGAAACATTTATATTCCATCCTTCAAAATCCTCATCACTGCAGAGGTGTTTAAGAAATCTCATCACAAAGGAAGCAGTAGAGAGAGTCAGCCAGCCTGCTTGAAGGACACCATGATTATCTAGCAGCCGAGGCCTGCTAGCTTAGCCTAGCCTGGCCTGCTAAGTTTAGCAAAAATTCTGATTCAATTCAGATTCTTTTGGAAACCATCAAAATCTCATCTCTACTCGTTGTGGCTAGAGGCAGATACATGGGCGGAGAGAGATGTAGAATGATGTGAAGAGAAAATAGAGCACCGGTTGTTCCATTTTTGTAAAGTCTCATACAGTTTTGAAAGTGATATCTTGGATGCATTCAAATACCCTTGGTAATTGGTAATACTTTGATATTGCACAATCATACCTCCGACCACCGACATGGTCATACTTTCTTTCATGCTGTTCCATTGCATCGGAGTCAGAATCCGAATCCGGATGAAGTTCATTGGCATTGTCAATGATACAACCTAACAGACAACAGGCAACAAACATGTAACAAGGGAACTAGGATCTAAGTGCATGGGGACAGTATATATACAAGGCACATTGTGCAGAAAGTTTGGGGTTTTGCCAAGTGGCGAGTAGAGGAGTGCTTGGGTCGGAACATGGCTTGTACAGATTGACTCCTTCCGGAACTACCTGGCGTTCAGTAGCCGTATCGCAGCAGGGAAAAAGCTGTTCTTGTGGCACTAATGGACAGAAACCTCTTACCCGAGGGGAGTGGTGTGAACTAGAGTGACCAGGGTGGGAGGGGTCGGAAGTGATCCGACACGCTCATTTCAAAGCAAATCCTTTGGAGATGAAATTTGTATGGAAATGTCAAACAGATATCTAATAATATAATACAGTAACAACAAAACGCCATCTTGAAACTTGTCATAGGAAAAAAAAGTAACATGCATTCCATGATGCAATCCATAGTGTCACTTATATTAAAGCGTGACTAGAGACGGTGTGTTTCCACTGAGCAATCACCATGAGCTAGTCTTTTTTCATTGCCTTTTATGTTACTGCACATTGATTTATTTAGTTGCCCTCCTCTCCAAATCCACGCTGCGCCTTCTGTTCTAATGTGAATTTCAGATGAGCTTGCCGACTTGTGCTGTGTGGACAAACTTGATGGCGCTTGATATAAACTTTGGCTTGCCAACGTCTCATTGTCGACACACCAATAAAAACGGTGAATATGTATTTGTTTAGTTGTGATTCACAGGGATTACTGATATCCAGTGACGGAAGACTAATGTGAAAACATGAGGCCTGTCTTCGCTCGTAATAAAACCAAAACTGAATTAATGCGTACATATTTTACGCAAATCCTCCAGTCCAACTTTCTGACTTGTTCAAAAAGCTTAGTGGCATATATTTGAACATATATTTGTCGAAATGTATTTGAGGACACTTTGGTTCTATATGTTTTGCACATGGTTTATTGCAATGTTTATCGTAATGGCACAAGGTTAATTTGTTATGTATGATATTTCTCTACCCACATATACATCCATTCTAAGCCTAGACCTAATACTTTACAGCTACATCGTAGCAGTCCATTGGCCAAGAGGTTGAGTGTCCACCTGCCTAAGGGCTGGTGGGTGAAACAACTCCTCCAATAGACAGCTTGAAAGAGTAGGCTAATAAGACTAACACGGAAATGTTAGTGCACAATCTGCAGTAAGAAGAGATAACGTATATGCTGTTCTGTTTTGTGTTGATCTTGAGAGAGCTGTCCCCAACTAAAATTCCTTGTGTATGTACTGCTGTCTTGTACATGCAATACAGCAAAATATAAATATACTCAATCTTGAATCGTATCAGGGAGATTGCTGGGGTCCGACCCGTAGACCAAAGGTACATCGCCGGCCTCCCTCCCGCACTCCCCAGTCTCTCTCCCTCGTGTTCTTATGGAGCAGGGGCATGAGGCCGACGAGGCCAAGGTATGGCAGATGGGCGATCCGTGGATGAGACAACCCGGGATGCGTCATTCTTCCTTGGACCATGTAATCGCATATAAAAGGGAGAAGCCATAAATATTGTTGTCCCTTTGTGGCTGCCGTAGCGACAGAGATGTCAGCAATCCAACGATCCAATTTGAGCTACAAACCCTGGATTTCACTGATAGTCCCCTTTAAGCTGCAGCCAATATGTAATAGTTATCCAATTTGTCTCCCTGACATTGGTCGACACAGAAAGCCCTCCAGTCTCCTCTATTGGCAGCATCAAGGTGCTGGTTGGCTCGTCGCCTGAGCTCGGTTCAACTCAGAGTTGTTTGTCTTGTCCAATGTTTTGTGGCAGAGATCAGTGCAGAGTGTAGAGATTAGACAACACTGATTCCACTGAATTTTACCAGATACTCTCTTGTAGAGGTGTACCGATCCGATCCTCAGATCAGTGATCGGGTGCCGATCAGACTTGTTTCCAAGGATCCAGACTCATGATTTTGTCCCGATCAGGATCGGTAAATGAGTCGGGGAGCCAAATGACTGTTTATTTACTTTGACTATTATTGAAATTGTGCCAAATAGTTTGGGTACTGCCAATTTTTTGCAGGATCAGAACTCTGTATCGGGACATGTATCGGGGATCGGGACTCGGTACCGGAGATCGGGATTGGATCAGGAGTGAAAATGTGATCAGTGCACCCCTACCCTCTTGTTATTAGGGTGATGAGGTCAAGCCAAATGTGGGACAAACTGTAGGGCAATTCCCTCTTTATTATACCTACCTAGTGGCCATGAAGGCCACTCCTTGCAGTCAGTTTGCACTTTCGACTATCTCTCATCGTTTTTTCCTCTCTTTCCCTCTCCCACTCTTTATCATTATTCCCCTGTTATCGTTCATCTTTCTCGCATCATCAGTCCATCTCCCATAATCCATCTTCCTGACTCCTTTATAAGATATCACTTTCATAATCTGTCTTGCTGCTCTCTCTCTCTCTCTCGGCCCCCTCTTCCCCTCCCGTCATGACTCTCTCTGTATAATGTATCTCTCGCTCTCTCATTCCCTCACTCCCTCTTTTTTTTCTTCTCTTTCACTCTCCCACTCCCTCCTCCCTCTCCCCCTCTCATTATCACTCTCATTCCACTCTATCTCTCTGACTAATCAATCCCTCTCCTTCTCTCTCTTTCCTTCTCTTTGTCTCTTTTTCGTTCCTCCTCTTCTAGTTCCTGTTTAATTTCAATGAAACCATCCAGTTGCCAGCACAATTTCCTTGAAGTCTGCCCGTAGCTCCTTTCGCTCATGATTCATTTCCTTTACGCCTTGCCCCCTAGTGGCATGCTCCATATTACACATTACAACATTTATCTGGTGGTTTGCCAATAACTTTACATAACACTGGTACCAAAAAAATATCATGGCTGTCTGCTTGAATGCTGCCATCCTATATATAAAGCATAACCTAACTCAGAAATGTACCATTGAGATGGGTATTTGGCAGTCAACATTTGATATTAATGTGTTGTGTGCAAACGTTATTTTTGCAATGCCACTTTCTCCCCAACGACTTGAAGCAAGTCAACTGAAAGGAAACTTCACCCTGAAGACTGAAGGTAAACAATATTTCCTAGGCTACTGTGCTTTGGTGGCCTTTTGGCCCGACATATACTAATATGTGAAACTTCCTGGCTGAACCACTTGAAACGGCAGAGGGGGCCGGCAAATGTAATTTGTATGTCTAACCATTAAACACTGCAAACATTGTTAATTTCTCAAATGTGAACCATGTGGTGTATATGTAATTAGACTAGTAAAAGATATTGTATTTTTTTATTACGTTTCATTAATCAAATGGTCTCCACTGATTAATTAATCTTCCGTTTCAACAGGTTGTTTAATCATATGCAGAATTTATTCTTTAAGAGTAGACACTGTTAAAAGTATGGGGGGCACTTACGCAAGCGCATGCAAACGCAAGCAGATAACACCACATTGGTGACCGATGGCGCCAATTTTGCTTTACTGAGCGATACGCACCTCCATTCAAATATAGTCAAAGCTGATGGGCATCCATCCATTCATTCATCTTCATCCGCTAATCCGTAGTCGCGTCACGGGGGAAACAGCTCCATGAGCGAGCTCCAGACTTCCCGCTCCAGAGCAACATTAGTGACCTCCTCCTGGGGGATCCCGAGATGCTCCCAGGCCAGGGAGTTGATGTAATCCCTCCACCTGCGCCTTGGTCTGCCCCGAGATCTCCTCCCAGTGGGACATGCATTGAGGACCTCCCTAGGGAGACGCTCGAGGGAACCACCTAAGCTGACTCCTTTCCAGGCGAAGGAGCAGCGGCTCTACTCCGAGTCTCTCCCCCGTGACTGAACTTCTCTCCCTATCCCTAAGGGAGACACCAGCCACCCATCGAAGAAAACTAATTTCGGCTGCTTGTATTCGCGAACTAGTTCTTTCGGTCATGACCCACACTTCATGACCATAGGTGAGAGTAGGAACGAAGATAGCTCGGTAGACAGAGAACTTTGCCTTCTGGCTCAACTCTCTTTTCGTCATGACTGATGGGTAGGGATTTCATATTACAACTTCCTCGAACAACACTGTGTGCTCTTACGCCCCTCCGGTGCAGTGTCGAGGCCCGTCGTTCAGAGGTAGGTCTCAAACACATATCTACAATTGTCCCATGCTACCGCTGGTCCCCCTGGGAGCGGTAAGAAAGTGTATGGAGGTCATTGTGGTGACGGCGGGTGTCGGGTCACTCATCCTCGTCGCCAATTCTTATGTCCACCAAAGGCCGTGTTAGCAGGCACAGGTGACACTCATTCTGACTGTGACAGACTTCTATTAAACCGTTTAATAGAAGCTGGCGTTCATCCTACAACCCCAGTGTGACGTCATGATCAATGACGTCACAATGTACACACAGACACATTTGGACATTTGAACAACACGTCAACAGCCGTGGATGCGAGGGCTGAGAAACTGGACCTGTGTATCGGGAAGGTCAGGTTCTGAGCCCTTGACTTAGTTCTAGTCACGACGCTTGTCGCGTTCGCTGGATGCCCTGGGGTAAATCTTAAAATAGAACACACTACAAGCTACCATTGATCAACACACGATATAATATTAAATGTCAACACACAACATCCACGCACACCCAGTCCGCTGACGCCATGATCCCATTCCTAATAGTATCAGACCTGCGTTGCGACACACTAACACGTATATCACGGACATGCAAACACGAACATGCTAACACGAACATGCTAACACGAACATGCTAACACACTACTCAATACCAGTTGTTGCTGGCTTTGTTTTTTTTCCCAAATGGAACTGCGCTGCAGGAGACACTTATCGATTCCTGGTACCAACGGATTCCGTTTCTGCTGAAGTTGTGTTTTTCAGAGGTGGGGCTCTCGTGGTGGGGGAGGTGGTGGGCATCACAGCCCAATAGGTGTTTCAGAACAGTCGCTGCAGGGGGGAGCAGTGTGGTGGTGGCTTGGGGGTTCCACCCGGATGGAAGAGCAGAGCATTCCTGCCCATTGTGCTCAATCCATTGTGACTGCATTGACTGGCCTGCCGACAGGGCGGCAGATGAAGAAGAGATCTAGCAGGTTATTAATCGGCCGCGTGTCAGGCTGACATCGACACAGATGCAGGCGCCAGATAGCCATCGCACTGGAGTGTGCATTAGTGACAGCCCCAGGCCCAATTCATTCCCCTCTGCGGCCAAACGATTCATTACCTCCACCAGATGACGGTAACTTGGGGATGGTTCGTTGGGGGCTTGTTGCGTGCCGAGGAATTGTATTAGACATTTTCATTATCATAGAAATTAGATATGTTTTTTAATAATCTGCACTGTGTGAGCACAATTTATTATTTTTTTTCATGACTTTTTTCACATGAAATCATCATCATCACTCCTGTAGTCTAGCTCCGGCTACTGAAGACTTTGCAACCAGCTCTCTCCATCTCTCTCTGTCCTCGGCCACTAGCATGGTGTCACCCAGCCTTCAACTTGTCCACTCTTGGATGTTATCTTCCCATCACTTTCTCTGTTTTCCTCTCCTCCTTCGGCCCGGTACTGTGCCTTGAAGGATTGGGATCTTTTGACATGTCTGAATAATAGCATATACGTTTCTGAGCATGAAATTGGTTTGCCAGTTTCAATTAATTAATTGCAGTTATAGCTTGAATCTTGTAGTATACATAATTCTGTATCATGGTCTTGAATGCATACATTGGACATCAAAACTGAATAACACAATTGAAACATTCCAAAACCACATCACACAATTCATGACAAATCTAAAACTCACAGATTACACTGCATTAGGCCTAGCATGAATCACAGAATTTAAATTGAATTACATTTGTTTTTGACATACTGATGTGCTGTAAGCATAATAGCATGTACGCGCTATTTCGCTTCGGAATACACACATGTGAATGTCCCTGTGAATTTAGTAACACTAAACTGAGTGCTTGTGGGGGCTCGCAAGTCTGACCAGCCATGGGATGCAGTCGCCCTCTGCCGGTTGGACTGCAAGCCTAACCTGATTCATGACGATTCTGGATATACACAGATATGGGCAGAGGAGCCATACAAATGACTTAAGTAAAAGTATTGTTACCTCAGCAAAATATTACTCAAGTAAAAGTCAAAAGTAGTCATCCAAATAGTTACTGAAGTAAAAGTAAAAAAGTACTGATGGTAAAAAAGTTGCTTAAGTAGCAAAAGTACTGACTGGCGCCACTGAAGACTTTGCAACCAGTTCTGGCCGTCTCTCTCTGCCATCTCATCTCTATGGCCTGAATTCTTCTCTCTAGCTTTGCCGTTGGGGTCCTTGTCTTTCTGTATGCACGTGTTGAGGTTGGGTAAATACACAGTCATCCATTAAGTCCTGGATGTTTTGAGGAGGACCTTTAATATGTGCTGCAGTGTATGTTCTTTGCCATTGTTTGAAGCAGGCATGTGTATATAGGGTACGCATGCGGCCCTGCACACATTTCTGTACCCCTTGACCACCGTCGCTGACACACACACACACACACACACACACACACGTACTCCTCCCTGTGGTTGAAATTGGCACGGCTTAGACACCGCCGAGCCAATTCAGAGCGGTGTCAGGGAAATGTCAGGTTGAGCATGTGGGTGTGATAAAGATGATATGACGTGCACAGCATGGGAATGGACAGGAGACGGGAGATGAGCCTCAATGTTCGTGTGGATGTGTCTGTGAACGTAGTGTGTATGTCTTTGTTGTGTGTGACAAGCAGAGATGGCGAAAGTAACGGGATTTCTTACTTGAGTAAGAGTAAAATACATTAGTAAAAAAAAAAAACAACTCGAGTAAGACTACAAAGTACTGATCCAAATATCTACTCGAGTAATGTAAAGAGTACAGGCTGAGAAATGTACTCAAAAAGTATTTTTGAAAGTGAAAAGTACAGGCTCTAAAATGTACTCAAAAGTATTTTTGAAAGTATAAAGTACAAAGTACTAAAAATAAAATGGTATGTAAAATGCATTTTTTTTTTCAATCTTAGTTTGTCAATGTTTTAGTTTGAATAAATGACTAACAACCTAGCCTAATTTAGCTTTATCTCGGGACTAAATGAAAACCGCTTATTAACTTAATAACTGGGACTGTACTCGGTGCATCAGCGCCCCCTACTGACTGATATTATACATATTATTAATGCGCAAAAAAGAGACAAAAAGTAACAAGCCTGTTTGGTAAAAGTAAAGAGTAGATGTATAGATATTTTTGTTAAAAATGTACTCAGTACAAGTAAAAAGTAATCACAGGAAAAAGTACTTCTAAAAGTACAGATAATTGAAAATTCTACTTAAGTACAGTACTTGAGTATTTGTACTTCGTTACTTGCCAGCTCTGGTTAATATACTCACTCCTATGTCACAGCCTAATGAACGTTTTCTTTCGTTTGTCTTGTTTTTTAACTGTTTGTTGCGAGTTTGCTT